>WSTK01000104.1:31258-73675 GCA_019616945.1 Ceratobasidium sp. 414 | reverse complement strand
TACAGTCGCACTCCTTGAAGTGCATCTCCTGTAAATGCATAGCGTGACAGTTTACTGAACGCTTTAGCGCAGAGGTGAGTTCTCCGGCATTCAGTTTTAGTTCAGGGAGCGCAGCTGTCATTATGCACTTCAAGGAGTGCGACTGTACTGTGGTGGCCCTTTCCTTTGGATTGTGTTTGGGCGACTAAGTACTTATACGTCTCTCTTTCCGTAGACGTGATGGGCACATGCATTCGGTTGGGTGACACCGCCGACCTACAAAGGGGCTCAGAAGTGGCGCCCCGCTCCCTGAGCTAGCCACGTGGCGCCACGACTGTGCCAGCCCTAATGTGACAGCCTTATAAGGAAGAGACGTGTTCGTCTTGGTTCTGCCACAACCAACGACAGGTGAGTTTCTTTCCCCCACCCAGTTCCCAGTTCATCCGGCTGACACGGTTTTTTCTAGCTGCGTCCATCCGGCTCTGATAGTTACTGTCGAGCAGGCATGTGCTCGCTCCGCGTCCACACCAGAGACCCGCAAGGGGAGGGTATACGTGTGGTTGAGCCTGGGCCAGCTCGGGAACCCGGGTCATTTTCGCTTTTCTCGTTGCCATTCGATTGGCTGGCCGTGACTGGCCGCATTTACCGTAGGCTACAACGCCTCTTGCGGTTGTCAAGCGCGGAGCGTTGCTCCGATACTCTTTCCTGCTCCGTGCGCTCGTACAACGCGCCCTCCACATCTTTACCGCTTGGCAGGGCCAAACGGTTACAACATAGTGGAGAGGATGGTAACATCCGCAAAACCCTGACGAGACGCTCAGATCTGGGCCTTGCAACATTGTTGGTCCGCAGTGGTTGGATGTTGAGGTCCTGAAGTGTTATGGTCGCTTCTGGGGTGTTGGGAGAGTATGGTGGTGACAAATGTGTGATGGCCGCGTTTGCTTTTGCGAGCGCGCCACTCGGGCCATTCCTGGTCTATCGTTGTCATAATTTTTTCCTATCTTTATCCCGGGGTGCTATTTACTCCTTTATATATCGTAAATTGTTTGAATATGAGTTGCGAATAGCCTGTTCAACCCGCTTAACTACGCGTGTTGTGTGGGCGGTTGCCCTCACAAACCACCAGCACAGGCAGTAACACCATCTGAGGCCATTATTCCGTCTGGGAAGGATAAGGATAAACGGTTCCAAGAGTAAGACAGGATGACTGCTATGAGTGATATGGAAGTTGGGGCCAGGATGAAGGAAACGCGCTGCATCGATACACACGCGACCGTATCCGGAACTGTATTTGGTGGTGTATGTCATATACTTTGTTTCGTTGTCTCGCCAGTTGCCACCTGACTATATCATACAAGTATAATACATGCGCTTTCATTCGAATCGGCATCTAATATTAGAGCTTGCTTCTCAAAGTCGGACATCTTGCGCCGTGCTTGTAGCTATAGCCCAAGTGGTTATAAACATAGGCTATATGCGCCAACCACAGGCTGAAATATGGTATAGCTTGGTCTGTTCCTTTTGGTTGTGGTTGCATGATCAAGTACTTATACGTCCCTTATTCAGTCGGTACTGTGGGTAAACACATTCCTCTGAGCGTCGCTGCCGACCCACAAAGTCGCCCAGAAGTGGCGCTCCAGCTCCCTGAGCTAACAGAACGCCGCCACGACTATGCCGGCCCTAATGTGACAGCCTTATAAGACCTAGAGGTGCTGGTCTTGTTTCCGCCAACTACAGGCGAGTTCCTCCCCCTCCAGCCAGTTCCCGGTTCATCCGACTGACGCGCTTTTTTCTAGCTGTGTCCATCCGACTATGACGGTTACCGTCGAGCGGACATGGGCTCGCTTTGCGCCCACGCCCAGAGATCCACGAGGTGAGGGTATACGTGTGGTTGAGCCCGGGCCAGCTCGGGAGGCTGGGGGCTATTTCCGCTGTTTTGTTGCCACTCGATTGGCTCGCTGTAATGGGTGGAGCCTACCTATTTGGTGGCGAAAACTCTTACGGTTGTCGAGTGTGGAGCGTTGCTCTGGTACTCTTTCCTGCCCTGTGCGCCAGTAGCGCGCCCTCCACGTCCCTACCACACTACGTGAATAGTGGTTGGAACTAGTGGAGAGGATGGTAACGTCCGATGTCGTGACGAGGCGCCTAAAAGTCTGAGCCTTGTAAAAATCTCGGCGGACATGGTAGCCCGCACTGGCAGGATGTTGAGTTCCCGAAGTGTTACGTCGCTTCTTGGGTGTTGGGAGAGTATGGTGGTGATGAAGGCATGATGGCTGTGTTTGCATTTGTAAACACGTAACTCGGACCACTCCTAGTCTGTTGTCTCAATTTTTTCCCGATCTTCATTAGAAGCATTTACTTCTGTCATGTGTAAAGTGTTTGAAAACGACTTGCAATAAGCCTGTTCATGTGCGTTGGGTATGTTATTTGTTATGCTCATGAGTGTTTCTTGAGTGTTCACTAGTTCAAGTTGTCGCTTTCAAACCGGGGTGCCAGCCCTATTTAAAGTGGTAAAGTTGTTATTAGGATACAGGGGGTATAAGTACTTGATGGGGAAATTGGGAGACGAAGGGGACGCGCCGCATCGAGGTGCACTTGACCGTGCCTTTTGTTAATCATAAAAATACATACAGGAATGTAAGGTCTAACCGTGCATACAGGGTGGGAAGGGGCGGTCGAGGGACGGACGCGGAGGAGGTACGCCGGAGCCACAGGCAGCGAGCGCAGAGCAAAATGGACAAACGAGAAAAAGAAAAGAAGAAAGGGGAGCAAGCGAGAAGGAGAAACACACCGCGGCTAGGAAGGCAGCGGATCTTTCCAGGAACGTGGCCAAGGCTTGTGAGCCCCGGGAGTGTCAAAAGGTCCCACAGTTAGACGGGGCGGGTCTCGGCACGTGACCGGGTCTGAGCGGACAGTGCTTGCACTTGCTCCCGTTGTGTCGCCAATTTTCACCTCTCAAAAAGGACTGATTGTCGCATCGGATCGAACAACCCTATGCGCTTTAATTCATAGAATTTAATATTAAAGTTTGTTTCTTAAATGCAGGCATTTATCACCGCGCCGGGCCACTGAGGAACTTTGATCTCGACGACCATCTCAGGGGCTACAACCATCTTTGACCTTTCGTGCTTCTGTGATTAATATCAAACTAGCTTGGTTCTAATGTCATCTGCTGGCGATAGCAGTTTGCCCCCGCCGTACGACCCCGGCAGTGATGCCGCTGCTGGTGCATCCGGCGAACCGCTTTGGGTACCTGCATTTGACCCTCCTGCTTTTGGCGCCGACATTGTCCCAGGATATGATACCGCCACGCCATCCAAGCTTTACAACATCGGCAAGCTATCTACACTTCCGCTCGTCACGATCGCAGAGGTGAAGGCACACTTACTGCTTCTTGGGGCCTTTGAACAACTCAAGCGCAAATGCGAGGAGGAAGACTTGGTAGACGTGCAAAAGAAGCTGCCGCCGCTACACAAGGAAGCAAAGTGGCCTCTGTTCCTGGAACGCGCGCGGGAACGGTTCGACTTGTGGGTGGCGAAAGTAGTAAATGGACGATCGGGGAGGATCAGTTTGTGGCATGAGGAGATCCCGCCACTGGATGTGGTATTCATGTGGCATGCGTATCGTGCGTTATCTTTGCCAGATTGTGATTAAATGATGGTTTTACCTATTTTCGGCCAGTCCTCAACCCCATCATATACCTTGAAGATGTATCTCGTCTCCACCCAGCGCTTGGCAAGATCCCCGAGTTTCCGCTTTATAAGATTGTCAGTCACATCCTTTCACCGTCATAGCTTTACATATGAACAAGCCCCACAGGCATCTCAAATCGACCTGGACACACTCGAAATGCTCCCCACCGAGGAACAATACCACCACTGGCAACGGACCACAGGCGATTGTTTTGGACTTCCACTCAACACGACTCCAGATGCCGACACCGTCAACATCGAATGTCCTTCGTGTGCACATGTCAACGAGGTGACTTGGGTATCCACCCCGGATGTGACGGGCGCGCTTCGAGGATACGCGCAACGCCAGTTCATGGCTGTCTGCGGAGGCACTGGGTGTGGATTCTCGATCACATGGGATGCGCTGTGCACCAAGCGGTTCGCAGAGGACGTAATCCTGTGCCTGCAGAACACCGAGGCAACACTAGGGTTTGTTATCCCGATATCCTACCTTGGCATTATTGGACTAATATATTGTGCAGCGGCACGTTGATGAAGACTACATCTGGTGATTCGGACGCGATACGAGGTCGCCAGCTCACCGAGGATATCCTAACTGCGTTCCCGAGTGCAGGAAGTGCAGTGCAACTGGCAGAGTCGTTGGGGTGGAGTATGGAAGAGGTGTCAAGGCGGCTTGACAAGGAGTTTGGGATGCCTACACCCAGTACTGCGTTGCCTCGGTTCGGAAAAGCTCGGTAATTCATCTCACCACTTTATTCACTATTTCCCCAAAAGCTAATATATGCGCGATTTAGTATCCCTTTCGTTCTAGCCGCGTACTCTACGCCACACGCCGAGTCTTTCCCCGCCGTTGCGGCTTCCCATCGGCTCTCGATCTTTATCTCCGCCCTACACCACATTGGTTATTTAACCCCTGGCATTTTCGACCAAGATGCGGAACCGCTACTACTCGCACTTGATCGATTCCACGGGTTCCTGGACATAGCTACTCGTGGATCGTCTCAACGTCCAATGGTACCAACCCTGGATATTGACCTAGTGTGGCATACGATGATGCTGCGACCGCACGCATACCGAGAGGCGACTATGAAGTTCGTGGGGCGAGTGCTGCCACATGATGACATGGTTGAAGAAGGGACGATGGGTACGTTGCATCTATTATACCTGAGGCGATGCTTAAACCTGGGTCCCTAGGCCTTGCTTTTGACGAGACGGTCGAGACATGGAAGGAACGGCAAAAGACTCCGTACTCGACCTGTGGCTGTCTAAGCTATCTGGACGTAACCGCGTCGTCGTCGTCTGAACCTGGGTTCCCGATGCGAGAAGCTCCCGCCCCGTTGACTAGAGCCAACCATCCTCCGAACTCTGTGAACACCGGCCTCGCTACACACCCGAGCGATCATAACTCCATCGTCGTCCAGGGTCTTGAACAGGTTGACCGGCTGAGAGACCGCCGGCGTGAGCGCTTTGCAGGGGACGGAACGAAAGTTGCTAAAGGGAAGAGGAAAGGTCGGGCTGGGAATGTTCGTCAATCCGGGCCAGGAGCTAAGCACGAGCGCGCATTTCTACGCTCCGTGTCCGAGGAAACTCAATCGATTTCGAACCTGGAGAGCTGGGGTCTGCGTGCGGACGTGGATCCACGAGTGGTGCAAGGAAAATTCGTGAACCATGGTGTGGTTGTTGTGGTAGGTGATGGTTGTGGTCATCCATCGTGAAACTGCCTGATAGTTGTTGCCGTTCAGGGTATTGACACACAAATATCTCCTGAAGCGAACGTGGCAACAGCGGTGTCTGTCTCTCCTTCAATTAGCATGGGGTAATAGCTCGCCTCAGTTGTTTGCTTCTGGTCCCCAGATTAGTTATGTATCTGTTCAAGTGAAATGTCGGGCTCTTAGGGTGCAAAAATTCAGGAGCTGGGTTCACCGCGGAACTGACGGCCGTCACCTGAGTAGGCAGGAAACCACGGAGACGTAGAGTTCATAAGGAGTTGATTTGGTAATCGATTGACTTAAGCGCTCGTTCGTTTAGAGTAGCTCGACCTAGCCACCACTAACGCCATGTCCTCCAACCCCCAAACTCGAAAGGGGACACGTGGCTCTATGTGCGGGCTCAGGCGCAATATGCGAGATATATTCTTGTCTCCGTCTCCTTAACCGCCGCCGTCTAATCCAGCCAACCGACCCTCGTCACTTTCCATCAACCCTCACTCCACGGGTTATATCCGATCCTCACAGCTGGTGACGCCGTCTCAGCTTCCCGACACACCATCCTCTACTCTTGACGTTGCCAAGCACGTTGGCCAGGCCGCGCGGGGCGGACTTGGATTAGCACTACAAACACTTGAGCAGAGGCTCGGATGTGTGCCCGCCACTGAAGTCTGCGACGAGCGGACTGCTTGGGTGTCTATATATCCTTAGGGTAAGAAGGTTGAGTCCTTTGTTTTTATAAGTAATATTAACTTGTGTAATTACCAAGGTTTCCGCCGAAGGCCGACGGAACTACGACGAGCTGGCATCGAGGCTGACAATCCTGGTGAACGACCTGCAGAAACACATTTGCGTGTCTAAAATGTTGCAGATGTCAGATTGCGTGCTGAGTGTCGTAAGGTGAGATGGTAGGGAAAAACGAAAGTGCAATAATCTGACGGAACCATAGTGGACTTGAACGGCAGGTTACGTACATCAATGAGAAGAGGAACCGATGGGGACCAAGGTGGTAGGCTGAAGCGGCACAAGATGCGGACGATTTGCTTGCATGCTATCGCCGGATCGAGATGCTATTCCAACAACTCCAGGTACGTGAGTACCAAACGCTAGTCTGGATGGAAGCTTACGAACACAAAGGACAACGCATTGATGAATATGTGGAGCATCGCCGACCAGCATCTAGCGGTATGCCACTAGCATACGCCAGCGTTTTCCCCCCTTGAACTAAATTTCTATCATTCAGAACCCACGCCTCGAAAGCATGCGGCCGGCGAAGCAGGCTCGTTATGATTCGGCGATGGCGGCGGTGGTGCGCCGGCGAGAGTGCACGCCGAACACTCGCAAGGCGATTCGTCAGGAGCTCCGGGATTGGAAGAACGGCTCCGATGGGGCCAAAGTATACTTGATAAACGGCATGGCTGGCATCAGCAAGACCACTACCGCATACACTCTGTGCTCTGAGCTGGAAGGCGACACATCAGCTTGCGGCTAGTTTCTTCTGCTCTCGTGAGCTGCCCGACTGCTCCATGTACATCGTGGCCTTGTTCCGGTGCTTGCGACTTGCTACCTGTCTGGAACTCTGGGTCATTATGTGCCAGTACCAAATTGAAAAAAAATCCGGTCTCTTCTAAACTCAAGCTATGATAATTGTTTCTTGGGACCCCGCCTTTTGCCGGGCCCACTGTGGTTATTTGCCTTTGACGCTTCCTACTGGACCATTGTACGGCAACTCAGACGGTTTTCTCACGTCGCCTACAACAGCTCGTGCTAAACAACATAATCTAAGAACTCGATTAGTTCTCACTTCTTGTACAGCTCAGCGGTTTGTCAATAGGTCAACACCGACCTGTTGCGAGACCAGGTTCTCACGAGCGACTGGCCCTTCTTCTCGCCATACTCCCAACACCACGATTGCTTATATAAATTAACGTTTTGATGAGAAGATGATACCGATTTGTCTGCTTTTGAGGCTGGCTTTACCACCTCATACGAGCACAGGGTGTGCGTACCCCTGAAAACCATTCCTATTCCGCACCTACCTGGCTCGAATGCACAATCGGAGGGAATAGCCACTTCCACCCAAGCCTGGTGCTTGTGAACAGTCCGGTCGGTGGGTAGCGAAGGTCATGGACGAGTAACTTGGGAGAAAGAGTGCGTGTACTGCCGATTCGGTGCCTAATTTGTGCACCTGTTGTTCAAGTTGTTTGAAGCGGGTTTATCCTGGCTACACGTCCCGCCTTATCCAAACAAGCCCGGCAAGTCTTCATGTGTGCAAGTTCATTCGAACATCTTTCTCGGTGCTATATCCGTTTGTTCATCAGCTTCCTTGGATCGAGTTAGAATCGTCGTAAATTCTCTACCGAGGTCTATTCTAAAACCACTCCCATCCGCTCTGCTTTTTATTCGAAAATGGTAGCAGAGGCTACAACGACTGGATTTCCTTCGTTTGCGTGGGCTAGGCATCGGCACGTCAGCCCCCCGGCGCCAGACAAATGGGATTTAGGGGCACGCATCGATGGCAGGGTCGCGTTGTTTCGTCCGTTGCTCCTCGCGCCACGGCCTGCAGTCCTCATCACTCTTCCACTAGGAGATTAGCGTGTTTCCCATTCCCGCTGATCAAGGCTGGATAACAAGGTCCGGCGCCGAATGACCAGGTCACCAAGAACACGCGACGAGTGCGGGCACTTCCCACTCCCGGCTCGAGGCTAGATATGGCTAATAACGCGACTTTGAGCTAAAACTGACACCCCTGAAAATGCGGGGTGTGCGGGCTCTTGTGTACGTCATGCGGGGTAAATTCATTGTTGAGAGGCTTGGCCATATACGTTTGCTGGCCGTCCGTGTTTGGTCACAGGATTCCACCACACTCGATCAGGAATCCCAAGAGAGGTGGAGAGCGATCAGGTGGGATGGTCCGCCCGGCACGAGCTCGCGGGGAATAGTCACTTGATCCCCATGCGAGGTCACAGACAACGTTGTGGATGCCGGATGACTTGATTCAGCCTTGATACCGCGCAATTATTTCATTTCGTACTCCGATAGTCGGTGAAATTCCCGCATATAATGTCGCCTCTGGTTGCCTGCTTCCACACACTTCCCCTGCTTCGTCTTCTTCAGAGAACCCCTATGTCTACTCACGACTACACTTCTGCTGGATTCGGTACTCGAGCCATCCACGTCGGGGCTGAAGTCAACGCTGAAACAGGAGCTGTCATCGCTCCCATTTCTCTCAGCACGACGTACGAGCAGGGAGCCGTCGGGAAGCACAAGGTCGGCCGAGAGTGACTCTGAGCGAACTTGCGTCTGACTAACTCTTTACATCAATAGGGCTACGAGTACTCCCGCTGTGGCAATCCGAACCGCGACCAACTCGAACGTTTCCTCGCATCCATCGAATCCGGTGGGGGTGATGCTGTCGCGCTCTCCTCTGGTTCGGCCGCTACGGCTACGGCGTTGCAGGCTTTAGGTCCCAACTGCCACATTGTCAGCGTCAACGACGTTTACGGTGGCACCTTCAAGTACGTATTGACGGCTTATCTTGACGTCAATAAAACTTATCGAATCGTTTAGGTACATGACTCGTGTCGCAAAAGAAAATCAGGGCATCGAAACAACGTTTGTGGACCTGGAGAAGGCTTCAGACGAAGAGATAACGGCCTCGTTCCGTGATAACACCAGGGTACGCATATACTTGGTGGCGCGTTTCGCCGTTTTTAACTTTAACCCCACAGCTCATCTGGATCGAGTCTCCCACCAATCCGACCCTGCGTATTGTCGATATTAGCAGGATTTCCCGCCTCGCGCGTGCCCACCCGTCCAACCCGCTCGTGCTCGTCGACAACACCTTCCTGTCACCCTTCTACTCTTCTCCCCTATTGCTGGGTGCCGATGTCGTAATGCACAGTCTCACCAAATACGTCAACGGCCACTCGGACGTCCTCATGGGTGCACTTATTGTCCCGCCGGCATCCTCCCACCCACGCGCTGCCGCGTTTGGCGAGCGTATTCGCTTCCTCCAGAACTCGAGTGGAGCCGTCCCAAGCCCGCACGACTGCTGGCTCGCTCACCGTGGCGCCAAGACGCTTCACCTGCGCATGCAAGCCCATGGACGCAACGCGCTCAAGGTTGCGACCTATCTCCAATCCATCGCCGGGCCCGAGTCTGCAGTGGAGAGCGTGACTTACCCTGGTTTAGTGTCGCACCCTTTGCACGAGCTTGCCGTCCGACAGCTGTCGCCTCATGCGAAGAAGTTTGTGGATGGGCTTTCGGCCAAGGAGACTGCTGCGGGTGTGCCGTTTGGTGGGATGATTAGTTTCAGGATTGCTGGCGGATTCGAGGCGGCCGAGAAATTCCTAGCCAGCAGCCACTACTTTACTCTCGCGCTCAGTTTGGGTGGAGTTGAGAGCCTGGGCGAGATACCGGCGAGCATGACCCACCTATCTGTCCCGGAAGCGCAGCGCATGGCCCTTGGGATCACTCCTAACCTTGTTCGTCTGAGCGTAGGGATCGAGGACGCAGACGACTTGATCGCCGACATTGAACAGTCCCTTCGACGCGCTTTGCCTCACGCAGTGTTCTCTTCTCCACTCGTGGTCAGCGCGGATCAGAGTGCCGACGACACTCCCGAGGGGTCTGTCCTGGCGACTCCGCCAGACGCTATCCCCATTGCGCCGCTTATTGCGCCGTTGAAGCTCGATGCGTGTGAGGCGATTTCTTGTTAAATGAATGTATTATCAGACTTGGGCTGTACTTTTAATTCTTGGTTTGCATAGATAGCTTCTCGAACATTGATGCTCTCGATGATTGCAATTAACCCGCTGATGTTTCTGTGTAATTCAATGTGAATTGGTTAGCCTAACGCGACTTTTGGAATTTATGAAAGTGAACCTAGACGCAAGTGCATACAGCTCAATAAGCGCCCACGCTGGAGTAACCTCCACGTGACCCAAACTGAGCCGGCCCTCAATTACGGGTATATAAGGGACGGCCACAGGGTTCAATCGCAAATTTACCAACAACAGGCGAGTCTCTTCCCTTATCCCAAGCGCCTTGACTAATTAATTTCGACAGTCCGAAAGCCGCATTTGCTCGTTACGCACACAACGACTTGGTTCGTTTATCTCGCGAGCGGGCTAAGGTCTGAGCATTATAGTCCTCTTGTATGCGTGTCTAGCTGGCACCGACGGTAATCCCGTCGAGCAGAGCATCAGACATGCGCTCGCCGTCGCGTTGTAGGCCCGGAGATCCGCGAGGGGAGGGTGATGCGCGCGGTTTTATGTGCGAATTTCGATTCGTATATGAGCTTGGAATAACTCTGCGGGGATCGAGCCGCCTTTTTCTACATTTTCTCGCCCGGCTCTCTTTCGCACCCACTGCGCTCGGAAAGCGCCCGTCTCAATATGCCCCCTGGGTGGGGTGATTCTGCGCGCGAGTCGTCAACGTATCGAGACCGGTATCCGCTGCACGCGAGTCGGCGAGAAGGGCAAAATCACACGCGGGTGTGTCGTAGGCGCAGGCGGGCGAACCGAGAGCGAGTGTACAATCGTCGTTGTCACCCGTGCCGTGTCTGTGTCGGCGGGTTTTCCACGTTCCCCGACCGTGTCGGGGGCCATTAATCGTGTGGATTCCCTGGCCCTTAGGGCTGGGGCGCCGGGCTGGTCATACTCTTGGACGCTATTCCGAGTCTGGATAGCTGATGCCAACCGCGGGTTGTTGGTGTCAAGTGCCCCCGGGGGCCTGTAGCGCGTAGCCGACCGGACCGCCGCGTTGTGCTATTTTCGTCCTTTGGCGGTGAACGAGGAGGGTGGCGGTGGGGATAGTGGACTTTGGGCGGCTCTTGAGTTCACTTTGCGGCTCGTGCTACCTTTTGGTGGCGCGAAACTCGATTCAGACTACTCTTGGTCTGTTGTTGGTTGCCTTGAATTTTTTGAACTTTTAGTAGTTCCCTCGTGGAACTTTGTGTACGCTAGTTGATGAAAGAAGCAAAGCAACAAGTCCGCCTCGAACCCAGTGAGAAACGCAAGCCAGGTATCTCAAGAACGTTTGGTTTGGGACCTGAAACCGCAACACTAATTTCTCAGAGCACAGGGGATTCTAGAGTTTATCATATATGAGAATGGCGGGGTACGCAGATTGTGACGATATATGTGAACAGGTTTGCC
The DNA here is from genome assembly GCA_019616945.1 of Ceratobasidium sp. 414. Taxonomy (NCBI): domain Eukaryota; kingdom Fungi; phylum Basidiomycota; class Agaricomycetes; order Cantharellales; family Ceratobasidiaceae; genus Ceratobasidium; species Ceratobasidium sp. 414. The sequence continues at coordinate 62,137 of WSTK01000104.1, read as the reverse complement.
GATGATGGGTTGTGTCTATATTTGGTTATAGACTGACGCCAGCCCCTGTCCGCCACCACCTCTTGACCACCACACCCATCAGATCTTTCACCCCTGGAACCAACCAATACCCATAGACTGTACTGGATTAGACACTGCTATCTGGTTGTTGCTTTGATACACAGTTGCATTACGGTATTTAGCTTTAATCATGGCTGGTACAGCAAGGGACACCTTGTGGCAACAGGGTAGAGATGAGACAGTCGAGGTGAACCAGCGAGCGTTGATAGACAAGGCAAGACTTTTCCTATTATATTTCGCCTGGGTCCATCTCAACTGCTTTTTCGTAGGTTCTTGCACGATATTCGGGCGAATTTACGGGTGCGCCTGTCGCTCACTTGAGAAAACGGCTTGCTAATGGCTTAATCGTCTAGTTTTTCGCGAACTACTTCAGAATGCCGATGATGCCCATGCCACGGCTGCCGAAATACGATTTGATACCAAGTCACATTTGGCCCAACAAACGAGTGGAGGTTCGGACCAGGCCAACCCCGTACCCTCTGGAGCTGTTGCTGCGGCGGCCTCGAACGCTGGACCATTATCCGGAAAATCGTCACTCCCAGACCTGAAGAAAACACTTGTGAGCTTGCATTTTCAACCATGTTCCTAACTGTTTGTTAAAATTACCTGGTAGGTTGACCAGTGGACATTTCGCAATAATGGTGCGCCATTCCGGAACGAGGATTGGAATCGTTTGAAGAAGATTGGTTCGTGTTTTTTTTTCTGGTTTTCTCGGCTGTCAAACTGATAGTTTAATGGCATTGTAGCCGAGGGAAATCCGGATGAGCAGAAGATTGGCGCGTTTGGAGTTGGTGAGTTGTAAAACGTACTTTGAGTCACAAATAGGTACCCAAACATCCTGTTTTAGGATTTTACAGTCTCTTTTCCGTTACCGAGGAGCCGTTCGTGAAGAGTGGGTCCGAGTGGATGGGATTCTATTGGCGAAACGGTGGCGATCAACTCTTTGCGCGACGAGGCGATCTACCTGCAGATGCTAGCTCTAGTTCGGGCGAATGGACTTCTTTCGAAATGCCTCTTCGTGAAGCTGCGCCACTTCCTGGGCTACCTGTCGATATTGCGCGGTTCTTGGCTACCAGTTTAACGTTTATGACCCACCTTCAGAGTGTCTCGATGTACTTTGACGGGCGGTGTCTAGCCAAGGTGGAGAAGGAAGTCGGGATTCCTAGGGGTGTTTCTATCCCTCGCGGGTTAAAGGGAGCCACGCCAGGGGGGATGATGAACGCGACGGGGATTACGTCGACATGTGAGTACGCAATCTCGAATTGTACACGCCTAGAGACTGATTCGGATTGTAGCGCTATATATGAAGGCAACTGTTTTGCGCTGGGTCTACGATACTGGTACCGAGAAGAAGCTGCCTCCATCAGACAAAGCCGCCAAACCTGCTCCTGCGACCTCGTTCTTCTCGTCTCTGTTCTCGTCGTTTACGTCTTCGTCGCCGTCACCGGCGCCAGCACCCGCACCGCCTCCAGAACCCGAGAAGGATCCACTAGAAGCTCTTGTATCGACCGTACAGCTTTCAGTTTTTGCTGCGCAAGTAGCGGTTCGACTAGACAAGCGTATGAGCACTGAGCTCGAGCGGGCGACCAAGAAGAAACCACCTGCAACTTCGACATATCAATTGATTTATGTGTGTACCTTTTTCTTGATTATCTTTGTCGTCTGTCTCAGTGATTTTCTTCAGACAGGGAAAGACGAATACGACGCAAGTAAACAAGAGGACGAGAAAGAGTTCCGGAGCACCGGGAGCGTATTTCAGGGCTTAAGGGCCGATCTCGATGGGTGAGTTGGCTGATCATCTTTTATCTTATCTCACTCAAACAACCACGCAGAACTGGCCATGCACATGTCTTTATCGTACGTGAAACCCCTAGTTTGTTTCATATTTATCTGATCCGTATACATTCCCGGTTAGGGTCACGCGACAGCACAAACTACTGGAATCGGTGGACATGTTGCGGCGCGATTCATTCCAACCGTAGAGCGAGAATCCATAGATCTTGTGTGAGTCCTGTTACATGAAGCATCGTCCGCACTCTGACGTTGTGAAATAGTGATCGCAACGTTTCTCAATGGAACAAGGAGTTACTCTATGTCGGAGGCTTTCTTGCGCGAGTCGTTTACGAACTAGAGCTCAACAGTATCAGCGAGCTGTGGTCAGGCGCGATGAGTGGTGCCTCTACAGAGGACGAAGCGGCCAAGACTACGAAGGATTGGCTACAGAGCCGATGTTTACACGCCCTCCTATTCTTCACCTTCCATCCGACAACCCCATCGATAGTCGTCTCCGAACATTTCCGTGAAGCTTTCTTCACTGCTGGTGCCACACCCAACCACACCTTCCCCATCATTTCAACACTCGGAGTTCGTTCTGCGCGGGATGTTCGCGTCTACAACTCCGCTTTTACTGGGTTCCTGAAGAACACTCCGATGCTTCCTCCAGAGGTAGCGCGAGAAGGCAGGCTCATGTTGGCTGCTCTTCGGGAACAAGGATTGTGTCTGGACGTGAGCTTCCAGGATGTGCTCGACGAGCTCAAGGCGCGCATCTTGGATGAAGAAGAAGCTACCGCTCTCCTCAAGTGGCGTGTCGGCCTGGATGCTGAACTTACGCGTACTCATGGTCGCGAGCTACGCCAGGCGTTCTTGGGAGCGGCCGTCTTCTGTATCAAAACGGAAGGGGCAGACTCCAAACCTAGCCAAGATAAAGTCGTTCCACTGGCTGCGATACGTACCTACGTGAACGCCAAGAACACGGTTATTCCTCTCGATAGTCCTCTTCCAAATCACACCCTTCCATTCTCGGTCAGCAAACAACTTGGAAACGCGGATCTAAAGGGACTCTTTGGGTGGACGGAGCTCAGCGTCTTTGACTGGATTGAATATCTAGTCGACCCTACTACTCGGAAGGAGACAGGCGTTGATATCACGCTCGACGCTGTCTTTGCCGAGCGTGTACTCAATGTTCTCACGCGTGCATGGCCAACTATGGGTTCCCTTCAACAAAAGGAGATTTGCGCCAAGCTGAACAATGTCCCATGCATTCCGACTCGCGCGGGGCTGAAACTGCCATCCGAAGCCTACTTTGCCAATGCCCATGTATTCCCAGACCTACCTATCATCGTTATGCCCAAGGGTACAAACATAAAGGGAACGATGGAGAAGGTGCTGGTTGCCCTTGGGGTACGTAGACATGTGGAACTCCAAATCGTTTTCAGTCGGTGAGTTAGTATCAACATCTTCGTTGTATTCCCGCTCAATCCCCTACGCATTATAGTATGATACATACCGGTGATTGGACGGCAGCAGACCTGATTAAGTATTTGGTTGCCGTACGAGATACCCTGACGAGTACGGAAATCGAACGCTTGAAGCAAACGTCAGCGTTTATGCGTGAGGACCTGGCTGGAGACAAGAGCGGGGACGGCGCAGCCCCAAAACGATTCATGGCGAAGGAGCTGTACGAACCGGTTGAGGTTCTCCGGGGCCTTGGTCTTCCAATTTTACTATGGGGAGAACAAGCTAAATGGCGGCCGAATTCCGAGGAAGGTGAGAAGGTAACTTGGTCTTATAGAACGTTTCTTGATCAGTTCATTATAGCCAAATTCATGTTCGAAATTGGGTTACTGCGGTACCCACCGTTGGAGACGATCTTGACGCTTGCAGCTGCGGTTGATGTCGACAAGCGAGCGCTGGCGCTCAAATACTTCATGGACCACCATAGTCCTCGTTACACAAACTACCAACCTCAAGCGTTTAAACACCTGTCCTTCGTCCCTGCGATTAAACCTGATGGTACTGCCTTTTTGACCAATCCTACATCGGTATGGGTACAATTATTTGGTTATGAAATTATTCCTGAATTTTGCACAGGTTTATTCGAACGCGGAATGCGCTGTCATGGACTTCAATGTGGTCGATCCAAGCCTGGATAAGGAAGCTATCGTCAAATTACAAATTGCTAGCAATCCCCCTACCCGAATGTTGCTCACCAACCTACTTGGCACTCCACCCCGAGATCAAGCCCTATCCCGGAAATATTACGAATATCTAGCGAGCCGCATCGCAGGCAGGTTGTCTGTTGTCTCTTCCAGGCACAAGCTTATTTATTCCATACAGATTTCACACCGGCAGAACTGGAAAGGATATCAAGCACCGCATTCATACCCGCCGCAAAGACCACGGTTGCAGCAAGTGGCGCTACGACTTCTACACAACAAATGTTCAAGCCAACCCAAGTATATTTCGGCAAATCTCACAATCGTGGAAGTGCGCCTGCAGGACTATTCACATTTGTGGACTTTGGGCCGAAAGCAGCCTCATTTCTAAGGGCTGTGGGGGTCAAGGACGAACCTACCACCCAAGAAATTTGCGCAATTATCATGCAAGATCCGAAGGCTTTCAAGGACGCCGTCGGAGGATACGAGCAGTAAGTGCCAATCTCCAGTTTGTTCAGTATCAATATTTATCTCTCGGCTCAGGTATTTGACAGAATTAAAGCGCATTGGTGCGCGGGTTTCGGCGTTCCCGTCTGTGATGCAAAAGGCAATGTCACGGTCGCCTATGTTAGTTGGTACGAGACGGGTAGCGAAGAAATCGGTGCGGTCACCGAAAGAGCGCCGCGCCTCGGATGCCAGCGACGATGAAGGTGACATAGACATCCATTTCGAACTCCTCCGTGCCGAAGAGGTAGGCTACCTAGTTGCGAGCGCGTACTGCGCCCTACTAACTGCAAACCCTAGATTCTTATAGTCGACGATGCGCACGCAAACTCTTTGTTTGGCCACGAAATTTGGGGTGCCCCGCAGGAAGACGTGGTTGAACAGTTCTACGAGAAGCTTGGGTCCAAACGATTGAGCGTTCTAATATACGAGGAGTATCGAAGTACCGGCTCGCAAAACAACAGCACCAAGCGAGCCCAAGATATGCGCACGTTAGTACTAGAACGACTTCCACTGTTCTTGCACGAACATACCCACTTGAGGTGTTTGATTAAACCCGACTGGTTGGCAGAAGAGGACCACTTCCAAGTAAGCCTATTCAAACCACGATCTGGTTGATTACTTACCAATTCGACTCCTAGGTTTCCACTGTCAACAAGCTCCAACTGACTCGCAACCTTAGCTATGGTCGCGGCTTCTCGGCTACACAAGAAGCATCTGCTGCGGCCAAGCGAGAAGGCGCTCGGGGTACTGTGGTACTTTGGCTCGCCGAAAACTCTCAAACTGATCTGTACGAGTGAGTGTATGCGACCGATTCCTTGTTCCACATCTAATTGAGATGTAGAGTCGCGAATTCACTATGCAAAGTGCTGTTTGCGAGCCACAAGATTAACGACAGCTTGTTGTTCATGACGATTTTATCGACCGATTTGCGAGCACTGAAGCGGAGAGGATACAATGGTAAATTATTGATTCCCTCCGTTGCTAGAGTTATTAATTGGTGGTTCACAGTCGACCGTATATTGAATCAACAAAAGGTGGAACGAGTGCGCGCAGTGGCTGCTCGAGCACAACTCGAGCGCGAGCGAAAAGAAGCTCAAGAAGCCGAATCACGGTCGTTGGTCGCGGTCGCCGGCCAAAAGGCTATCCAGCCACCACCTGTTCCTGAGAAAGGTGCCTTGGTGGATAAGCCAACCCCCGCGCCACCAATCGTGAACCCTCAGCCGAAAGGTAGTTCGAGGCAGAGCGTTCTGGGCACGTTCAACAATTTCCGGCAGAGGATTGGGATAGCTCCGGGAGATAGAGGGAGCGAAGCTGAAAAGAAAGCATTACTCAGTCCATCGGAAAACACTACCCGGCCATCCAGTTCAATACATACACCGCGAGCACCCAGTCCCTCTGGACAAATCACTTCACAAGACGACATTGGTAAGTCTCGTATAACGTTTCCCTGTTACTCGCTAAATTGGCGACCACCCCGCAGAGAACAACGCTCGTATGGCAATTGCCGCATGTAGACCAGAGAGCCAGTCGCTACTCCGCAATCGCCAGCAAATGCAGATGGTCAAAGAATCATTGAACGAAGGATATTGCGATATTAGCGGGTCGATAGATGACCTCACGCTCACAGGTATGTTTCGGTGTTGTACAACTATCAATAGTGAAGTTAACCGTTGCTAATAGGGGATGTTGCCGGGTACCGAGTGTACATAGCTAAGGATGTTCCTGACCCAGGATTGCTCGCCGCCCTAAAGTTCGACCCGATGTCAAGATTCGGGAGCCTCATCATCACGCCCCTTCGGACGTTGTACAAGCTGCCCCCCTCAAGCGTCCATATATTCTATGATACTAAAGGTCAAACTATCGCTTTCAACCGGAATGGAGGGCTGTTTTTGAACCTCAGGTATTATGAGGTAGGTTTCAACTGCATGATAGCCCGCACGTGCTGAACCACTGTCTAGGCATGGCATGATGAGCTCGTCAAAGGGGGAAATCTGCAGAAGGCCTTGGTTTCGTGGTATTTCTCGTTAGCTCATGAGATCGCGGTAAGTGGGATTGACCATAAGCACGCGTTAATCACTGTGTTAATTTTGTTCGCTTTTAGCACAACCTTGTCCAACCGCACAACGCCGAGCACGAATATTACTTTAGCTCCCTGGCGGAGATGCACATGCCTGAACTCTCCGCTCTGCTCTCCCGTTCCTAAATGCCTGTTTGCTGATGTGTCGCTTTCTTATATTTCCGCACTTCAATGTGCGGCTAATGTCTATTCTTTCCGAACAATCTGAACTCCTTGCAAAGTCGTATGGCAGGTGGGCAATGTCCCTACCTGGTTTTAATTATGTTTCGGTGGAAATGCCGGACCGACTGCACACATCGCAACTTGCTACACGGCGCGTCCAGACAGCTTTGATGGTGCTGAACACAATCTGCTGGTTGCCTGTGCCAGTACAAGAACATGTCCTCAACCTATATCGCCCTCAAACGTCCCCAACCCTATATGATAAGCTAAATCAAAAGTTGGCCCCGCGCGCACCGCATCGTAGGTGGGTGACGCGTGCGCGGGCCGAAAGGCTCGGGCACCCACCAGCCCGAGGGCGACGACGCTGCTACTCGAGTGATGAGTCTTGATTCATCATCGCAAATTGCAGGTAGTTTTGCGTCCTTCTTACCTCATCCAAATTTCTCTATCTCAACGCTGGTTCACCTAGGTAAGGCATTAGCAAACGGGCCAATCGCGAATCGTACTTTATTCATTTTTCTTTAATTTAAGTTTGCGCCAAATCAGGGATATGTCCCACCGCTCAAGTACGTCGTCCCGTATCCCTATCAAATAACTCGAACCCCGGTTCAAGTCATGCGATTCCAGCCCCGTGCTGGGTGTTGAGACGCCACAGGCGCGCATACATGTACCTTTTCAGCTTTGACCACACATGAGCACCCTTATACTAAGGCGACTTGGCGCGGAAATACATCGTAATGGTTACGACGCCTATGCCAAGTTCGCAGAGTGTTGCCGAGAATTCAATCGTAGGATTCAAATAGTTCGGACATGTTCTGACGTAACGTCGCCGATCGCCGATTGGAAATTCGATCAACTCAGGAGACTTATCAAGCCACCTGAAGCCGTGGTGTTCAGCTATATCCCACCTACCATCTTCAGCGATAACCTCGATTTTCGGGTCATATACGACTGCAACGAGGAATATCCAAACTCAAATATTGCGGTCTAAACTAGGTATTACCACTGAAACCCCTGGCCAGCATGAGTGCTCTCACTAGCGTCACCATGGACGAAGTCCTTGACTATGCTACCCTCGAGAATTTCGCCTATCTCGTGGGTGGATTGACTCTGCTTAAAGTTGCGCAACTCTCGTATGATCCAATCCGGCATCTGCTCTCGCCGCTTCGTCAACTCACGGGCCCCGAGAACGACAGCCTCATATTTGGTAATATGAGACGAATTTTTGCGGCACCTGGCTCGGTCTTGCACGAAGAATGGATGGATACATACGGAACAACATTTGCATATAGGGGTTTCCTATCGGTGCGTTGTGTGACCTTATAATCGCAAATACTAGGGTACTAACGCTGCACATCAAGTCGTATCGTTTGCTTACAACTGATGCACGAGCTCTTTCGTTGTTAGTTATTACCAATAACTTCTTGGGGGCCTTGTTCAACGACTAATTGATTGGCCTCCGTAGTATCATGACCCAAAGCAATAGCTTCCCCAAACCGGAGAGCCTTCGGAAGGCAATGGCGAACCTCTTGGGAGAAGGCAAGCATGGCTTAAAATCATATTAATAGTACAATCTGAGCTTCTGCCCATAGGAATATTGTTCGCTGAATTCGATTCTCACAAGCGCCAGGTGAGTCTTGTTTCGTGCCTTGTGCGTGGTTTAATACTGAGTGCGCCAATCGTTAGCGTCGCATCATGGTAATTGATATGCATACATCATCGTAATATCCGCTAATAATGTTCTTCAGAACCCAGCCTTCGGCCCCCCTCAAGTTCGCGAGCTTGTCCCTATCTTTTGGCAAAAGTCACACAAGGTGCAGCACGGTGGACCAGTTCCAGCTGTACGATAGCGAGCGTTGACCGTAATCTGTGTAAAGCTCAAGGACATTTGGCTCGACATGATCAAGACGAACCCAGAAGGTGCACCTGTCATCGATGTGCTACCATGGCTCAGCCGCGCAACTTTGGATATTATCGGGGCCGCAGGTGGGGCGTCCTCGGAGTTCATAGTTTGGCTTGAGCTTATGCATTTCTTCCGGGATAGGTTTCGACTACCACTTCAACTCACTCGACGGTGAAGACGAAGATGAACTAGCCAAGGCATTTTCCAAGATTTTCGAAGCAGGCCCGCAAGCGTCAATATTCGCAATCATCAAGAACTTTGTCCCGATATTAAACGTCATTGTAAGTTTGCCTACTCGTGATCGTGCGTTAGCTCATGCTCATGCGCATACAGCCTGATGAGCGCAGCAGAAGGTTGAAATCTAACATGGCAATGTGAACCTGTCGTGATTCTCTTCCAAACCATGACCAACTCACCCACCCTTCGTTACATAGTATGCACCGAATCGGGATGAAGCTGGTCGAGGATAAAAAGGCAACATTGTCCCAGGAGCTCAAGACCGGTTCGACCGCGCAAGGCCGCGATCTGCTTACGTTACTCATCAAGTCGAATATGGCGTACGAGAGTGAAGATCAGAGGATGACAGATGACGAGGTGCTTGGCCGTACGTTGAAGGCTATTCCACTTTATAACACGTAGGTCTGATCAGTGGCTGCAGAAATCTCAACTTTCCTGGTAGCCGGCCACGAGACTACTAGCACATCAACTACGTGGGCTTTGTACGCGCTCTCGAAACACCCGAAAGCTCAAGCAAAGCTACGACAGGAGCTACTCGAGTCCGGACTTGGGGATGAACCCAACATGGCAGATCTGGACAAACTTCCATACCTGGATAACGTTGTACGCGAAAGCCTACGGCTCCACTCGCCGGTACCGGGCACTGTTCGCGAAGCGGCACATGACGTGCACATTCCGGTTTCCAAGAGTTTCAAAGACCGGCATGGGGTAGAGCAGACTCATATCGCGTATGTGATAGTCAATTAGTTCCGCGTGAATTGCGTTGACAGCTTTAGAACAGTGTCCGAAAAGGGGACACGATTTTCCTTCCCGTGCAGGCTATGAATCGCAACAAGGCTATCTGGGGCGACGATGCAAAGGAGTTCCGGTAGGTCTATTCGTGTTGTCTGTCTTCCACATTTCTAAATTATTGCCGATAGTCCTGAACGATGGGATGATCTCTCTGAAGCCGCGAAAGATGTGCCCGGAGTCTGGGGACATGTCATGACGTGAGCCTACCTTCGCTATTTGAGTGTACTGTAGCTGATTATGCGCATTAGCTTCCTCGTCGGAAACCGATCTTGTATTGGTTACCGCTTTGCCGTCATCGAGTGAGCTGGAATAATCTCTGTTTGATCTGAGCCTTAAGCTTATACTTTCGCTTTAGGATGAAAGCCTTGCTTTATTCTCTTATACGAGCTATCGAATTCGACATCGACCCCAGCATTGTGGTTGAGGGTAAAACAACGTGCGTTCGCCCCATCCCTCACTGTCATTCTCTTCCCTGTGCTAATTGTCTTGGGGATAGGGTGGTGACTCGCCCTCGTATCGCATCCGAGCCCGAAAAGGGTAACCAGATGCCCCTCATATGCAAGTCTGTCTCGAGCATCTGATCTTGGCTGAAGACCTTGTAGCGCTATGCGTTCGTGTTTTGGGGGTTATCTTTTCGTGGAACAGGCCTCTGAACTACTGTATATACTCAATGAGTTTATTTAGGTAATACTTTACTTAGTTCCTGACATAATGTGGTCCTCTACACTGATTCAAACTAGCGTGCTGATGGCTGCCGTCGTGTATCATACCTGTTGACTTTTCTCCCGCGCCTGCCGCTGGAGGAGGGTGACACAGGACGTACTGCCGACAGGTTCGGGCATCGACCAGCTCGAGGGTAGTAACCTTAGTCACGGTTATTTTTGATCCACCGTCATGTGTGACAGGCAATTGTGCAGGCGCTGCACCATCTCACACTTTTCTAACCTCGTGTTTAGCATCACAACGTTGGCACGTGTGAACGAGGCAATTGGGATGGCCTATCACCTTCTCTCATTTCCATTTAATCGATCCCTGTAGGCTAGATCATGATGCCACCTAACCATCGAAATACGCTTCATATCTCCACCAAATAATTTGGATGCGAATTCAACCACACAGTCCGGCTGGGGGGTGTTACCTGCGCATATAACCACAAAACCAGGCCTTCATCACGAGCACTGTTGCATCGGGATATTGTTCCGGGTAAATATGTCTCATCTAGTACGACCCGAACTAAGTTCAGAAGGTGTTACCGTGGAGTCCAGCCGCAGGGCCCGAGAAGTTCGGGCATCTCCTGCCCGACCCCCCCGATTGGAAATTCGACCCATCAGAGTATATCATGAGCCAACCAGAGCTGTGTTCCTTGCATCCCGCCGGCTCCCTTCGGCAGTAAAATTCTATTTTTAGATCCATCAAGCCGTAATCACCAGAACTAAATACTTGGAGCCTCGAGCGTTTGTGACTCTCAGCCGGACATGGTCGTACCACCTATCGTTACCCTGGACGAAATCCTCGACCACGCTACTCTCAAAAATCTTGCCTACCTCTTGAGTGGCTTAGTTCTGCTGAAGACTGCGCAACTTTCGTATGACCCGATCCGAAGTCTCTTCTCGCCACTTCGCCATCTTGCTGGCCCAAAAAATGACAGCTTCATATTCGGAAACCTCAGGCGGGTTTTTGCGGCACCTAATTCAACTTTACACGAGGAATGGCGTGAGCAGTACGGTTCAGCGTACGCATATAGAATATTCTTTTCGGTACGTCCTACAATTTTTTATGGATTTTAGCCGCTGACTGTGCAGATATAGTCGTATCGTTTATTCACATCGGATACAGGAGCCATCTCCTTGTCAGTTCCTGCAATCAACGCATACGAGACTCGGTTAATCCCTAACTAATTATGATTCGTTCTAGTATCTTGACTCAGAGTAGCATTTTCCCCAAACCAGAGTCTCTTCGACGAGGGCTAGCGAACCTACTGGGAGAAGGTGAGTTCTGGCCATCATTACGATAACTAAGGGCGGCCATCTCAATGATATATAGGATTATTATTCGCGGAATTTGATACCCACAGGCGTCAGGTAAGTCTACGTTTTACGATTCGCGTATCGTTATATACTGAGAATAATCTGGTGGTCCGTTAGCGTCGTATCATGGTAATTAGCCCCCGCACGCTTCACTGCCAAGCTCTCTAAACATGTCCCTCAGAATCCGGCCTTTGGCCCCCCTCAAGTTCGTGAACTCGTGCCCATATTTTGGCAGAAGTCGAATAAGGTATGCACTGCCGGCAAAAGTTCGAGTAATCCGGGCTGACGATCCATTAAGCTTAAAGACATTTGGCTGGATATAATTAAATCAAATCCAGAAGGGACGGCAACCATCGATGTATTGTCTTGGCTCGGCCGTGCGACCTTGGATATTATCGGGGTAGCGGGTAAGGCGCGATTACTGTCGATAGTATAACAAACCCGCTTATGACTTGACGTGCACACATAGGCTTTGACTACCACTTCAACTCTCTCGATGGAGGTGATGAGGACGAGTTAGCCAAGGCATTTTCGAAAGTATTCGAAGCTGGTCAGCGAGTGTCGGTGTTGGCAATTGTTAAGAATTTCATTCCGGTGTTGCAATACCTCGTAAGCCTTTCAAATTCTCCTCATTTTTCTTGCCCTCACACGCATATAGCCTGATGAGCGCAGGAGAATGGCGAAAAATAACATGGCAAAGTAAGAATAACCCGAGACATCCTTTCCCCGATCATTTTGGGCTCACCTCTGCTCCACCCACTAGCATGCGCCGGATTGGAATGAAGCTAATTGAAAATAAGAAGATGGTCTTGGCCCAGGAGCTCAAAACTGGATCGACGGCCCAGAGCCGTGATCTGCTTACCTTGCTCATCAAGTCGAACATGGCGTACGAGAACGAGGGCCAGCGAATGACGGATGATGAGGTGCTCGGCCGTGCGTTCAGGCTTCGGCTATATCATCAGACACTTGCCTGATATTTGCTGCAGAGATTTCAACCTTCCTTGTGGCTGGACACGAAACCACGAGTACATCAACAACGTGGGCGCTGTATGCGTTGACGAAACACCCGGAAGTACAACGGAAGTTGAGGCAGGAGCTGCTGGAGTCGGGGCTCGGGGATGAACCCACGATGGCCGACTTGGATAAGCTTCCTTACCTTGATAATGTTGTGCGTGAAAGTTTGCGTGTCCATCCGCCAGCCCCATCCACGGTTCGCGAAGCTGCACAGGATGTGCATATACCTGTTTCTAAGAGCTTCAAAGATCGATATGGAGTGGAGCGGACACACATCACGTATGTACTTGCCGAGAGCCTTCGAAGGAGTATACTGATATTTCTTCGATAGTCTCCAGAAAGGTGATAGTATTTTCATCCCGATTCTAAGTATGAATCGTGACAAAGATATTTGGGGAGACGATGCGGGGGAGTTCCGGTGAGCCAATTCGTGAGATGGCGCTCTTACTCACCTCACTCATCCATGACAGTCCTGAGCGGTGGGATAACCTCCCTGAGTCGGCGAAAGACATGCCTGGAGTCTGGGGACATCTGATGACGTCAGCCCACCATATTTTTGTTATTTTTAAACAAACCATAACTGAACGCGTATCTATAGCTTCATTTCTGGGAATCGCTCTTGTATCGGTTATCGCTTCGCTATCATCGAGTGAGCTCCAACGGCCTGCTTTAGTTTACTCTCTGAACACACCATATCTCCCAGGATGAAAGCGTTGTTGTATTCTCTTATACGTACCATCGAGTTTGACATCAAGCCGGACATCGAAATCGTGGGTAAATCAACGTGCGTTCACCCCACCACCGTACCTTGCCCGAGCTGAAGCCTATCCATCTAAAATAGGATAGTTACTCGTCCGCGGGTCGTCTCCGAGCTGAACAAGGGCAACCAGATGCCTCTGATCTGCAAGCCTGTTTTATCTGTTTAACTTGGGCTCAGGAGCTCTCCCACTTTGTGTCTCCACACAGCCATACATGGCCACTTACAATATTTATATTAATTGGACAACCTGTGTATTGCAATATATACGACAGTGACACATCGCTTGTTGTCTTTGTCTGCTAGTCTTGGGAGGGAGACGAGTGGGTTGTTCCCAGCGAACCTCGGGCGAGAACCCGCCCGAGTCTCAATTGCAAATTCGGATCCAGCTGTCCCGGCCTATCACCACCCGCCTGTTCATGGCTTGATGCTTTCCGTTGATTTATACCCGGACATCGCACTTGCGCTGAGCGTGGTTTCCCAGTCGTGGCTACCATGGCCCCTCTCGCCATCGTATTTGACAAAGTCTTAGTCTATCTCACAGTAAAGAATCTGTTGTATGCATCTGGTGGCATCGTTCTCTTGAGGCTTGGGAGGTGGTTATACTTCCCAATTCGGAAGCTTTTCTCTCCACTTCGGTACCTACCAGGCCCTAGGAATGAAAGCTTTTTCTTTGGTAATTTGAGAAGAATTTTCGCGGCGCAAAACTCGGTGGTGCACGAGGCGTGGGTCGAGCAGTATGGATCAACTTACGTGTATCGGGGCTTCCTGTCGGTAGGTGCTGTCTGCGAGCGGGAGGGCGGATGTCTTTGCGATTGATTCCGCCTCCACTAGGCATACCGACTCTACACGCTTGACACACGAGCCCTAACCTTGTGAGTCCACGAGCCAATCCCGCTATTTGCACGTACCACTAATACCCTATGACTTTAGTGTCATGACTCAAACCAACTCCTTTCCCAAACCCGAGAACGTCCGGCGAAGCCTTGCGGACATTTTAGGAGAGGGTGTGTAAGAATATTTATGTATAAAATTGAGCCAACAATTCGGTTGTAGGTTTATTATTTGCCGAGGCTGAGACCCACAAACGCCAGGTGAGTTCGCTAGATCTCCCAGCTTCGCATTTTTCCGGGCTAACTGTATGGTTTCATAGCGTCGTATTATGGTGCGAAGGTTGGCCGTATACCCCTATTTGTCCTCACCCTTCGTGCAGAACCCCTCGTTTGGCCCGCCTCAAGTAAGAGACCTTGTGCCGATCTTCTGGGAAAAGTCAAACAAAGTAGGTTTCTAGTCGGGTTCTCGTTCGTGCCAGCTGATGTGCCGGAAGCTGAAAGACATGTGGCTAAACACCATTAAATCAAACCCGGAGGGAACCGCGGTGATAAACGTTTTGCCTTGGCTCGGCCGCGCGACTCTGGACATAATTGGTGTTGCAGGTACGCCACGGACTAAATTAAGACCAGGTCATGCTCACCTTTCTCGACTTATTTGAATTTAGGATTTGATTATCACTTCAATTCGCTGGATGAGGAGGACAAAGACGAGCTCTCAAAGGCTTTTATGCGAGTTTTCGAAGCCGGACAAAACTTCAACCTGCTCACGGTTCTACAGAGTGCTATCCCACTGGCGCGCCTCATCGTAAGTTTGCGCAGTCACTATCTTGCTGTTTATCGGGTTCAATTTCTTCTAGCCTGACGAGCGGAATCGAAGTTTGGCAACAAGCATGGCTACGTGAGTAGTCCAACATATCTCAGACATCGTGTTGACCCGCTCTGTAGCATGCGACGGATTGGATTAAAGGTTATTAACGACAAGAAGGAGGCTCTCACTCACGACTTCAAGACTGGATCTACCACCCAAGGACGTGATTTGCTTACCCTTCTTATCAAGTCGAATATGGCGTATGAAAACGAGGGCCAGAGGATGTCAGATGATGAAGTACTCGGTCGTACGTTCTCTGGTGCAGTCGTCAACCCTCTGCCTTGTTCACCTACAACCTTGTTTAGAAATATCGACCTTCCTCACTGCTGGCCACGAAACCACTAGCACATCTACAACGTGGGCGCTATATGCACTTTCGCGGCACCCAAAAGTCCAGCATAAGCTCCGCCAAGAGTTACTAGAGTCGGGGCTCGGAGATGAGCCAAGTATGGTCGATTTGGACAAGTTGCCATATCTGGACAAGGTTGTACGCGAGTGTTTGCGTGTCCACCCTGCTGTGCCTTCAACGGTTCGGGAGGCGGCTCATGAAGTCCACATTCCGCTTTCTCGGCCCATCACGGATCGGAATGGCGTGGAGCGGAGCTCTATCACGTACGTATCAATTTACCCGGCGCATTTCAACACATGGGAGAACTGAGATTGCCCTGGAATAGCGTCCAGGAAGGAGACGCGGTGTTTATCCCAATCCTAGCTATGAACCGTGCAAAGGAGATTTGGGGAGAGGATGCTATGGAGTTCAAGTTGGTGTTCACGTTTCTGGTTTTGGACAAATTCTAACCTGGTTGTACGCGAGCTAGGCCTGAACGATGGGATAACCTTCCCGAAGCAGTTAAAGATATGCCTGGAGTTTGGGGCCACTTGATGACGTGGGTACATGCTCTGGGTTACATATTCGATTGGAGCCTCACCACATAGGGCCTCGGCAGATTTATTCATGGAAACCGCTCGTGCATTGGCTATCGATTCGCACTCATTGAGTCAGTCCATCACGAGCTTAGGAGTACATAGTTAGTCATACTCACATCTCCTGCAGAATGAAAGCGTTGATGTATTCGCTCGTACGTTCCATCGAATTCGATATCGACCCGAGCCTTGAAATTGAGAGTAAATCATCGTACGTGTTGGGACTACAACCCCGTCATAGACATGGCTAACGCCTGATAACAGGATTGTGACCCGACCACGGGTTGTGTCGCAGCCGGAGAAAGGGAACCAGATGCCACTAATATGCAAGGCTGTGTCACCGGTTTGAAACGAAGCGCCAAGGATACACAACCGGTTCTAACCCAAGATTATGCATAGAGATTTATTTACAATGGGGATTTTATGTTTGGGTCTGGTCAGTTGCATCCTTGTATGACTATACATATGGGCGTATGTTTGGTCTTGTCTTGCCCTGCTCATAACATTACGTCACTGAATTGAGCGTCATGAACATCGACTCGCACACCACCATGAATAACCTATCTATCGGCGCATTGGAAAAGCTACAGAGTTGTGTCTCTTTTCGCAGACTTGCCTACATCCTTGGAAGTATCATAGTATTCAAGCTTGTTCGGTGGTCGTATTGGCCGATTCGAAAGCTTTTCTCGCCACTTGGTCGTCTCCCTGGGCCGAAAAGCGAAAGCTGGATTTGGGGTAACCTCAAGCAAGTGCTCTCAAGTTCAAACTTGATTATTTATGATCAATGGTTTGAGATTTATGGAATGACGTTTTCATATCGAGGGCTATTTTCGGTACCGGTTTCTCACTTATCTGGCATTATACGCCTTGACGTTCAGTTAATTTTGGCAACAGTCGTATCGGTTGCTCACCCTTGATATTCGAGCTTTGAACTTGTTAGCCTCGCTGAATCTAGAACCTCCCTCAAAGCACTGAGACGTTATCATTCGTAGTATCATGTCTCAAACTGATTCCTTCCCAAAGTCTGGGAACTTCCGTCAAGGTCTAGCAGGTTTCTTAGGGCAAGGTGTGCTTACCATTGCCATGGTTCTCCGCGATGCAGCCAGTTTATGCCAAACGCTCTAGGATTGTTATTTGTTGAATCAGATGCTCACAAGCGCCAGGTGAGCTCGCGTTTTTGTTCTGTATGTGAAGAAGCTAAAGTGTTATTCTCTAGCGTCGCATCATGGTAGGGCCATCCCTATTTACCTGTAAAATTGTTGACACAATCTTTTAGAATCCGTCATTTGGTTCGCCACATGTTCGAGAACTCTTGCCAATCTTCTGGGAAAAATCAATCAAAGTGCGCCAACATGTTTTCCCCGGCGAAACCGGTTGAAACGTTCACTCACGCAACGTAGCTCAAGGACAGCTTGTTGAACGTAACGAAATCGAATTCTGAAGGAGAAGCTGTTATCAATGTATTGCCCTGGATTAGTCGCGCGACCTTGGATATAATTGGGGTTGCTGGCAAGTTTATTTTTAGATACAGTCGCCAAGCCGGATACCGCATGCTGATGGCCAATCTTACATTTAGGCTTTGATTATCATTTTAATTCGCTCGATAATGATGGTCAAAACGAGCTCTCAGTGGCATTTAGAAAGGCTTTTCAATCCGACCCATCAATTAGCGCATTTACCATACTGCAGAGGTTTGTCCCAATCGTCCGGTATCTGCTCGTGAGCCCTGTTTTCACACGTATGTCATTCGTAACCTAAGCGCTATTCTAGCCAGATGAACGTAACCGGGCGCAGCTGGAAGCAGCTGCAATGTACGTAGGCTAATATGTCCGATTTCCCAGTTCTGAACAAACCACCGATTCGATTCTGCAGTATGCGACGCATAGGAGTGAACCTAATTGAGGAAAAAAGGGCATCCCTGGCTCATGAACTCAAAACCGGCTCGACCGCTCAAGGTCGTGACTTGCTTACGCTGCTTATCAAGTCAAACATGGCCTATGAGAACGAGGGCCAGAGGATGACGGACGACGAGGTGCTTGGCCGTGAGTCAGAGCTCACATAGGGATATTCTACCCAGATGTTGATTCCTTGTCGCAGAAATCTCCACATTCCTATTCGCCGGTCACGAGACTACCAGTGCGTCGACAACGTGGGCGCTGTATGCGCTTACCCAGCATCCGGAAGCGCAGCGCAAGTTACGGCAGGAACTGCTGGAGTCAGGACTTGGCGACGAACCAAGCATGGGTGATTTGGACAAACTCTCGTACTTGGACCATGTCGTCCACGAATGTTTGCGCCTATACCCTGCAGTGCCCGCCACGGTCCGTGAGGCAGCGCATGAGGTCCACATTCCGACTTCGAGGGCATTCAAGGATCGAACAGGAGTAGAAAGGACTTCTGTTCTGTAAGTACAATCCCTTCGGGAGCTACTGTATCCAGGGCTGAGAATTTTAACCAGGGTTCAAAAAGGGGACCTCATAGTGCTCCCGATCCTGGCTATGAATCGTAACAAGGAGATCTGGGGAGAAGATTCAACGGAGTTTCGGTACGCCTTTAAAGCGTGACCTTGGACTTACTCTCATTTTCTTTGATATTAATTAGGCCAGAGCGATGGGATGATCTTCCTGAAGCAGCAAAGACGATGCCTGGGGTCTGGGGGCACCTTATGACGTGAGTGCACTCACGTCCCACCATCTTGACCCAGACATTCATTTTTCATATACGCAGCTTTATTCACGGGGATCGATCATGTATTGGTTACCGTTTTGCGGTTGCCGAGTAAGTCGGTTCAGTGCTGAGGCTTATCCCAGAGTATTGAACACTGTTCCAAAGGATGAAAGCTCTTCTTTACACACTTGTGCGAGCAATTGAGTTTGGTATTGACCCAAACATCAAGCTCGAAAGTAAATCGTATGTTTTACACACTTGCTCAACCTCTAATTTGAAACTAACGGTTTATGATAGGCTCTCAGCTCGCCCACTCGTGGCGTCCCAACCTGAACAAGGCAATCAAATGCCACTCATCTGCAAACCTGTGTTGGCTATTTGAATGTGGATGAGCTAGGGTCTGTACTCCTATGCAACCTCTTTCTTCCGCTTCGTTCGATACCGAAACCAGAACTGTGTAATGTTGGATACAATAACTCAGAAGCTGCAGAATCTAGTGCATGTCTACTCTTACACTATCCCCAAGTTAGCTCATGGGAGCCGTATACTGGCTTTTTTGATATGATCACTAATTTCCTTGCAAAACCGAACTGCACGGCTGGCGAACCTACCACGGGCATTACCGAGCAAGGGCGCATGACTCGGTGCCTGGCGCCTAAATCACGTGAACAACGTTGTGGGACCGCCACGACAACCTCGTCCTGCCAGCGCGCGCCTTGAGTCCCTACCATCCCGTGCCTTGCCGCCCCCCATCTGCTCTGTCAGCTCGCCCTATTCTGACCTGTGAGTCGTACTCGCGCGTCCTCAGACTCCGACCACACTCGCGCCCACCTGGTGACGCGAACGTCGCTCATCCTTGTCCAAGACCGACAGAACTTGTGGACTGCGTCATCACCCCTCCTTCCTATCACCCTTTTCCCATGCTTGTACGCCCATATACACACGTATACGCATATATAGGGCTGTTTTCTCCATCTTACTGCTGTTTCTCCAGCTAGCGCAGTGGGGGCATTGCGCTCCAGGATCAAACTCTCCTTTATATTCTCGTTCGTAGAATTGATCTTGGCACCCATCCAAATATCAAACTGGATCATGCGCTTCATGTCGGATATTCCTGTAAATGTTCTGTAGCGAGTCGGATAGCAACAGGCTCTAGACTTCTGGCCTGCCTGTTGGTCGTCTTGTATCCTATACGGGGCAATTAATACTATAAATGGCCATACAGTCGAACTCCTTGAAGTGCATCCCCTGCAAGTGCGTGACAGTATACTGAATTGTTGAGCGCAGAATTGACGTTCCCACAGTTGAGTTTTGGCTCAGGGTGCTTACCTGTCATTATGCACTTCAATTCAATGCAACTGTAGATCTTGCGTGTTGCCCGGGCGGTGTGACTGTTTGGACCTGTCTGCCCCCATGCGCACTGCCAAGCCGTCGACACGTATGATCAACGTAATCAACACGTACCACCCCACTACCACCACACTCCTCACGGTATATAAGCCAAGGAACTTCATTGTGAACTATCACGAAATCAAATCTATACAGCCAGCATGGATAACTCACCTACCGGCATACGAGAGGGAATACAGGGGTATCTTACTATCCAGAAACTCGTTTATCTCTTTGGGGGCATTGCTGTAGTTAGGTTCGCTCAGTGGTTGTATTGGCCGATTCGAAAGCTTTTCTCGCCACTTCGCCGTCTCCCTGGGCCGAAAAGTGAAAGCTTTATTTGGGGTAATTTTAAACAAGTGCTCTCGAGCCCAAACTTGACTATCTACGAGCAATGGTCCGAGATTTATGGGTCCACGTTTACGTATCAGGGACTGTTTTCGGTATGCATTTTATCTTGGTGGATGTTACATTGTACTTTCCTAACCTTGGGCCACTTGACAACAGTCATATCGATTATTCACACTTGATATCCAGGCTTTGACCTTGTCCGTACTGGTGAACCCAGATTAGCCTTGACGTACTGAGACCCCATCTTTCGTAGTATCATGTCTCAACCCGATTCCTTCCGCAAGCCCGGGAGTTTTCGTCAAGGTGTAGCAGGTTTCTTGGGGAAAGGCATGTGTACCACTGCACTACTCCGCGGCGGGACCAATTTATAACAACCCCTCCAGGATTGCTGTTTGTCGAATCAGATACTCATAAACGCCAAGTGAGTTTATATCCTCGGCCCTCTACTCACTGTAAGCTCAAAGTGATGTTTCCTAGCGTCGCATCATGGTAGGGATGTCTCGAATCTTCAAATATATACGTGCTTGAAGTCATCTCATAGAACCCTTCCTTTGGTTCGTCACATGTTCGAGCGCTGTTGCCGGTATTTTGGGAAAAATCCACTAGAGTACGCCAAAATGTTCGCCCTAGTGGAAACCGTTGACATAATGATCTATTTAACGTAGCTCAAGGATATCTTGGTGAACATCGCGAAGTCACACTCAGAAGGAGAAGCTGTTATTGACGTGTTGCCTTGGATTGGCCACGCGACCTTGGATATAATTGGAGTTGCCGGTAAGTTATATTTAGATTAGGCCGCTAAAATGTACACTTCAATGGCCGGTCTCATACTTAGGTTTTGATTATCATTTCAACTCACTCGATAACGACGACAAGGACGAGCTGTCGGCAGCATTTAGGAAGGGATTTCAATCGGGGCAGTCCATTAGCGCATTTACGATCTTGCAGCGATTTGTTCCAATCCTTCAATACCTCATCGTAAGCCCCACTTCTACACGTGGAACATTCGTTGCCTGATCATTATCCCAGCCGGATGAACGCACCCGAGCACAAGCGGAAGCCTCTGCAATGTAAGTGGGCGAATATGTTCGACCTCACAGTTCGGGACGGATTACTGACTTGACCTGGTAGTATGCGACGCATAGGGTTGAAGTTGATTGCAGATAAGAGGGCATCATTGGCCCACGAACTTAAAACCGGCTCAACTGCTCAAGGTCGCGACTTGCTTACGTTGCTCATCAAGTCAAACATGGCATATGAGAACGAAGGTCAAAGGATGACCGACGACGAGGTACTTGCCCGTAGGTCAAACCTCAACCAACCATATTCCGCCTATATGCTAATTTCTTGTCATAGAAATTTCGACATTTCTCCTCGCCGGGCATGAGACTACCGGCACGTCAACAACGTGGGCGCTGTATGCACTTGCCCGGCATCCGGATGCGCAGCGCAGGCTGCGAAAGGAGCTGCTAGAGTCGGGGCTCGGGGACGAACCAAACATGGCTGACTTGGACAAACTCTCGTACTTGGACCATGTCGTCCACGAATGTTTGCGGCTGTATCCTGCTGTGCCTGCCTCGCCCCGTGAGGCAGCACATGAGGTTCACATCCCGACCTCGAGGGCATTCAAGGATCGAACAGGAGTAGAAAGGACTTCTGTTCTGTAAGTACAATCCCTTCGGGAGCTTCTGTATCCGAGGCTGAGAACTTTAACCAGGATTCAAAAAGGGGATCTCATAGTGCTCCCAATTCTAGCCATGAATCGTAACAAGGAGATCTGGGGAGAAGACTCAGCGGAGTTCCGGTACGCCTTTGGAGCTGTGGCGTCGGATGCGAACTCATTTTCCTTGGTTTTCGTCAGACCAGAACGATGGGATGATCTCCCTGAAGCAGCAAAGACGATGCCTGGGGTCTGGGGGCATTTGATGACGTGAGTGCACCTACATTCCACCACCGCGGGGCTAAGTTAGATGCCCTTTCCATATATGTAGTTTTATTCACGGGAATCGATCATGTATCGGTTACCGTTTTGCCGTCGCCGAGTAAGTCGGTTCAATGTCGAGGCTTATTCCAGAATACTGAACGCTGTCCCAAAGGATGAAAGCTCTCCTTTACACCCTTGTCCGAGCGATTGAGTTTGATATCGACCCAGACATCAAGATCGAAAGCAAATCGTATGTTTCATATGCTTGTTCAACACCTTCGTCACAATTTACCGTAACTGTTTACAACAGGCTCTCAGCTCGCCCGCTCGTCGTGTCCCGCCCCGAGCAAGGCAACCAAATGCCACTTATTTGCAAACCGGTTTCAACCATCTAGGCATACGCATGTGACAGTCCGGCCTATGCGGGATCTCTCGCGTCGCTCTGTTTTATGCCGAAACCAGAACTGTTATGCGAAGTTCTATTCAATGTACTAAATTTTGATCTATAGTCGCCCACAAGCTAACTATCAATACAATCCTTTGGCCAAACCTGCTTGAACCACTTGCAAAAGGGCATAGACGGCCTCAAGGACCTACGGTAATGTATTAGCATGCATTCACAGCGCACCACAACACCCCAACACCTACTGGAATATCAAGACCATGCTCTCTCCCTGCCTTCACAACTTCTCCGATGATTGCCTCAATCTCCAATGGTCGCTTCGTCTCCATATCGACGAGCATACTTGGCTTGTGGGAGCTAGGCTTGCCCGGACGGTGAAGATTTCCCGTATCTTCAATAGTTTTTTCGACCAGTGAGGACGGGACGGCTTCTTCGGAGTATCCCAGTGCTCTCGCAACCGATATGGCCTCTGGGCAGTATTTTTAGTTCATGAATGGCATAAGCGGAATGTGGCATATACCTTGGAGTATTTTCGTCAGTGTAGGCCGGATCTTAGCCTCGGTCTCCTCCCAGAAAAACGACGGACACGGCAGTCTAATTAGCGTAGCGAACGCAGCAAACGACAAGTTCCTGCAGGAGATGAGTGTAGAGGCCATTCCACTATCGCGATTATATTATTTCTTACCACAAGTTCTTCGCAAACTTCTTCCTTTGCACATCAGGTACGATATCAATATCGCCATTTCCCGCTCGGATCAGTTGAGCAAATGCTTCGAGCTGCCGACTCTCTTCGGGAGTATTTTGAGGATCGTTTGTAACCTCGAGTTTTGGTCTATATACTCCGCATACAAGGCAATCCTGTGGTCCAAATCCATTTGTTTCTGGCTTAGCTGAGAGATAAACATACGACTTACAAACGGCCCTTGCTCGACAACATCCCTGTCCCCAACCAGGTTGGCCTGGATATATACTGCAGCGCTCAAAATACGGGGTTCACTAGCCGACCAAGCAGATCGGACGGCTGCATAAAGGTCCTTCTCGACACCTAGCCCATTTTGTAAAATCACAAACGTTGGCGATGGAAATTTGCTAGCATAACTAGCAGCGAAAAGAGGAGAGAGGATGCGAGGCGTGGGACTGATATCCGGGAGAGCTTTGGTGGTGATGAGCACGTATTTATATTGTCGGTCGGCTGCTTCCTGGACGCTCTTGACCACTGCGCTTGTCAGGTTCTGCCGGTATAGTTTATTAGGACACACGCACCCCTATCAGGCTTCCACCCAGGAAGGTCCCCATGCTTTTTGCTCTTGATATCAATGCCTTTGGCTATCGAATCGATGGTGAGTCGTGTTCAAAACCTACCGAGGCAATAGTATTAGACTCACTCGAAACGTTTTCATAGTTGCCACGAGCGATGGCAGTGACCCTAATTGAGGATGTTTTGCTGAGTATTAGAGCGTCTAGTAAAGTGCACAAGGTAAGAGTCATGACTTCTTCAACTACTGATTAGTGAATATATACACACATATCACCCCTACAGCCCCAAACCCCACCAGGAGAACGTCGTCAAGAGCAGAAGTCGATGTAGTATGGGTCGTCATCACGCAACAAATATTGTGCCAAGGTGTGGTGGTAGGCTGGCAGCAAGTCCCGTATTATAAAGTAGTCGATACCCGGATCTTCGCTCCACGTGGCCTCTTTTCTCCGCGTGCACAGTGTATCGTAAACAAGTGCATTTTTTGCAGTTAAGTTTGGCCAGAATTTTAACGAAAAACAAAATGTAGCTCCTGTAAATATGAGGCAAATTTATCGCCAGTCTATGGACCAATCATTGAGCTGTGAGGGGCACCTGGAGGTGGTGTGAAATTTGAAAGCGGGCTCCGGCCCGGTTTGGACCTGAAAGTGCCCGAAGGCTTGTGTTAGCCACTCCACCAGCCACCTCCCGACTGGACACTCTCCACTTAACCACCATGGCACTCAGCAAGTCTCGCAAGGTGAGAATGTACGGTATGATGCTGGCGCAGCAGCTAGCAACTTTTCTGTTGTATTTTCAGCTTTACAGTGACTGTTGTCAGCCTGTTGTCGCTTAAATTCTCCCCCAGAAGTCACAATGTCACTAGACGTGCCTAGGCGATAAAACCAGTGGAAAGACACCGCTAAGACTCTGCGCTGGCGTGCCTCGGCAGATGATTACCAACGCCGGAACGATATGTATGACACTGCCAAGCCCATCGAATGCCTGCCCTAAAGTGCCAAGGAACGCACTCACTGAATTGGTGGGCGCTATAACCCAGATGCCTCCACGCCGAAGGCGCACAAAAGGCGCATTCTGTACCGTTTGGACTGTCAGAACGTTATCATCAAACCATATTCCAATGGTTTCGTAGAATGAACGCGTCACACCGATCCCACCGACAACTGGTGGGATCTAATTTTAGCTTATACCTGACTGGACAGCCCCAGGTAGTTGAAATAACTCACTCAGTGGGCACCGGGGATGCGAACACGGCCGAAGCGTTCTGATTTCCACAGCCGCACTATCAATCGCATTGCCAGTTCATCTCGCGCCCATCCCTCGACAGGCAAACCTGTCGATCGATCGGATCTATCCACGACACTGAACTGGATATGCATTGTGCGGAAGGTTACTGAATTGTTTAGGTTCGGAAAGCACGTTCCTGGTATTCAATTTTTTGGTGCGAACGTCTCCCAGCGCTATGCATGTCATGTCGTTGATTGTACACACCCTTGACAGAATGGACCTTCGGAACTTAAACTCACTGTGCGCCTGTGCAGGCGTCAAATCATGTGCCCTACGGACTTTTCATATAAGCGAGGCCCACCAATAACACTTTCAGCACCTTGTCCACTTTGAGTCCAATCTGCATGCCCTTTTTTACTCTTGTCTCGAGCTCTGGCAGCCTCAAGAAGGCGCGATGTACCATGGAATTCAGCACCGTATGGGGCGAGGGCGAGATATTCGACTGGTACCGAAATACCTTGACTAGCAGGGTGATCAACAGACTCGAGATCCGCATCACTAGGGACGCCATACCTCACAGATTCGTCGTCGCATATATGCAAGACGGGTCTATTTGTCGCTTCGACAGACGACCTCGAACTCCACAGAGCGTATTCATCCCAGTCGGTCCCCAACTCCCAGGCGAGGAGCCGTCTTGCAGAGCTGCAGATGAAGCCTGCGTCGTGAACAGAGCGGAATTACTCGAGATAGAATTGTCAACCAACTGGGAGATCAGGCTGAATCTCCCGGCAGAAACCGATGTCCTTCTGGTCCTCTCAGCCTGCTTTGCCATTGCCCAGGATAAATTGGCTCGAAACTATGCGCTTCGAGAATACAACTGCTACTTTTTCTCCTGGACTATTGTCATGCTCGTCACTCGGCACCTCCTCCCTTTCACCGTCCCGTCGCCTGCTGCTGTCGAGTCTCGCTTCAGTTCCAGGCTACCCGAGATTAGCGCCGCCATTGGCGACAGGATGGTCCAGGCGCTGTTGCACATGGGCCTCAACGCAGTGGCCGCCTTCGACAACGCAACCGGCAAAAGGCTCAACAAAGGTCTTAGCAAACAAGAGCTCGCTGTGTGGGGTCTCCCTGCGCCCGTTGTTCGTGGCTTATTGCGCCAGTGCCTCAAGATACAATTACACTGCGGCTTGAAGAAGAAACTTGACGAGCAAGTCCGCGCTCAGCTGGAGATTCGGGTGCCTACAGTATTTGGAAGTCTTTTTGAAGCATCGGGCAGCGCTGCGGGAGAAGGCCAGTCAGGTGCTCGGGCGGCCGCCAACATTAGAGTTGCGGATGTGGTTCAAAACCGGCTCTGGCTGAACGAACTACTTGCAGATTTGCAGCAACCTATTCACGAGGAAATCCTTCAAATTTTGTGGGACAACCTCTTGGATGCTGTTGCCGAAGGTTATAACGATGCCCAGCCAGATGTGGTTCACCGAGGTTTCCGCAAGCTTTCGCTGTTGCAGCGCTTGAAATACCACCTTCTCGGCAAGAATGTGATCCAATTCAGTCAAATTTGGAGCGAGGCGCTCCGTGCTGCACTGCCAGCCGCACGTATGGGGGGACACGGACAATATCGACCAGAAAAAAGCCACGGAGACATGTTCGATCTGGCTTTCAAAGCTGGTACCGCTGCAGCACTCCAGGCTGCCCAGGACGTCGTTCGAAGGACAGGGCCAGAGCTAGCCAACCCCAAACGAGACGAGATGTGGGAGGTCGTATGGAGTGTTTGGGACGACGTTTGGGAGCATTCACGGGCCACCACTCAGGCTATAGTTGTTGGCCTGGTCGAGAGCACTCTGGCGGACCTTGTGGGATGGGTAGCAGAAGACGTCGTGAAGGAGCTTGGGGATAACGAAGGGCAGAAGGTACAAGCCACGATCCAGTTTAAGGTGCGTTATCTTGGTATCTAGTAGTTCGATCTAGTATATTAATATTACTCAGAGGAACCAAAAACGGCGTCTCCAAGGCGAGGGGGCAGAACTGTCGCTCGAGGTTTTCCAGATGAATATCAGGAGATTTATTCAATCGGTACCTGGCCAAACGTTGGAACATCGGACGAAGATCGAAGAAGCGATGTCGCATGCGTGGGATGTATCGAGGAGGACCTACGAGCCGTTGGGACAAGTTACCGCTTGAAAGAGGTGTCCAGAGTGTAAGTATTAGCGTCTATTCGTTGCGCTGTCGCTCAACCTTCCTCGTAGATATGCAGTCCACACGCTCTCTGGTTGTATATGTACCATGTACAACATGTTTTATTAGGTATATGTGCTGCTAGGTGTATGCTTGCTTATGTAGATTAAAGTCGTAATAATGGTGGGAGAATCAATTCTTTGTTCTAAGTTTTTACGCGCATATAATCGGCCTTTGTCAGACTGCGATGACCTCATTTTGGGGGAGTTTCTTTCCGTTATCGTCACTGACTGAGAAGCCGGCCGCAGGCTATTTCTCGAGTTCTCCGCAAAAAACTCTGCTCTATTTCGGGTAGGCAAAATAGGACGGCCGTGGGCTATATGCTAGTGTACGAGCACTCCCAATTGCTAGCCTCGATCGAGAGTTATGCGGCTCAACTGAAACTGGAGCCAAAATTAAGTGAAGATGTTTCAAAATTCCGAACCAGGTTGGGATGCATGCTACCAGGACAATCCGAAAGCAATTAAAAGTGGCACGCTGCGTTGTGTAGATGCCTATGATATCTCCTAACTTCGAAACGGTAAATTCTAACTTTGGTTGCGGGGAGAACACTCAGGTTTTTGTAACTAGGCTCGCCTGGGCTGGAGAGGTCGTACATTATGGATACTGTTGAGAGCGCAAAAAACCCAATGAATACAAGCACTAGGCAGTAGCGTACACAGACGAGAACGCCAGAAACAATCGTGTGGTACTGTACAGTCAGCCAGACCAATAAGCGCCGATGGAGCGACACTTCAACAGATACTGCCCCTAGAGGACATCGCGAGCGACACGGCGTTGGACGTGATCGCCCGGTCAAAAGGCCTTATGGACATGGCGTCGTTGATAACCTAAAATCGCCGTGGCCACAGCGCAGTCAGTGCGACGAGGACTCAGGAGCCTGTTGTTGAAGCTGTGTTGGCGTTGACGGCGAAGAGCGAACGAGGTGGCGGGTCTTGTGACGGATTAGGCGGTTGCAACAACTCGAGAACGTGCGAATTCTGGCACACCTGGATACTAGACCAATCTCTCTCAGGACGATCAGCGATTTGGGCCTAGCTGACGGGAGCTTGCTCCTAGGAAACCCCAATCGTTCCACAGGACTGACGCCTAGCGGGATCCAAATTTAGCTCATACCTGACTGGACAGGCGGAAATGACTCGTGCAGTTGGCACTGGCGGTGCGATCAAGCGTTTTGGTCTCCACAGGGGCCTTGCCACCACTCTTCCAATTACATTGCCAGCTTACCTCGCCCTCATCGATAAATTTGTCGGTCACCGAGAGCCCTCGATTCTAAAGGAATGAGCCAAAAGAAAGCCTAATGAATTGTGGCAATGAATTGGTTCCTGTCTCTCTGGGCCCAAATTAGAATTGAGGGCTCTCGGTCGATCGGATCTACGATCAACGACTTTGACATGCATGGACTGGATACGCGTTGCGCAGCAGGTCACTGATTTTTTTAGGTTTGGGAGGCGCACCCCAGTATTAATTTTAGTGACAAACACCCCTCAACATTACACGCCAATGTCGTTGACTCGACACGCCTTTGATTTCATCGGCTGTCTTTGACGTGTGCACCTGTGCAGGCGCCAAATCGCCCGCCCCGCGGACTCTTTATATAACCTGCGCCACTGATAGTACTTCCATCATCTCGAACCCCTGTCCGCTTTGTGTGCAAGAGATATGTCTTTTGCCGTCTCAAGCTCTGGCAGCCTCAAGAAAGCGCGATGTACCATGGAATTCAGCACCGTATGGGGCGAGGGCGAGATATTCGACTGGTACCGAAATACCTTGACCAACAGAATGGTCAACAGACTCGAGATCCGCATCACTAGGGACGCCATACCTCACAGATTCGTCGTCGCATATATGCAAGATGGGTCTATTTGTCGCTTCGACAGACGACCTCGAACCCCACAGAGCGTATTCATCCCGGTAGGGCCCCAACGTCCAGGCGAGGAGCCATCCTGCAGGGCTGCAGACGAAGCCTGCGTCGTGAACAGAGCGGAATTACTCGAGATAGAATTGTCGACTCACTGGGAGATCAGGCTGAACCTCCCCGTTGAAGCTGACATCCTTCTGATCCTCTCAGCGTGCTTCGCTATCGCCCAGGACAGAATGGCTCGAAACTATGCGCTTCGAGAATACAACTGCTACTTTTTCTCCTGGACTATTGTCATGCTCGTCACCCGCCACATCCTCCCTTTCACCGTCCCGTCGCCCACCGCCGTCGAGTCTCGCTTCAGCTCCAGGCTACCTGAGATTAGCGCCGCCATTGGCGACAGGATAGTCCAGGCGCTGTTGCACATGTGCCTTAGCGCAGTGGCTGCCTTCGACAGTGCAACTGGCAAACGGCTCAACAAAGGTCTCAGCAAACAAGAGCTAGCTGTCTGGGGTCTCCCCGCGCCAGTGTTTCGTGGCTTATTGCGTCAGTGTTTCAAAATACAATTACGCTGTGGTTTGAAGAAGAAGCTCGACGAGCAAGTCCGCTCTCAACTGGAGACTCGGGCGGGTGCGGTATTTCGGAGGCTTTTTGAAGCCTCGGGTAGGACTGCGGAAGAAGGCGAGGATGGTGCTCGGGAAGTCGCTCATACTAGAGTAGCGGATGCGGTTCAAAACCGGCTCTGGCTGAACGAACTACTCGCGGATTTGCAGCAACCTATTCACGAGGAGGTCCTTCAAATTTTGTGGGATAATATCTTAGATGCTATTGCTCAATGTTATAGGGACGTCAAGCCGGATGTCGTTTACCAAGGCTTCCGCCGCCTTTCACTGATGCAACGCCTAAAATACCACCTTCTCGGCAAGAATGTTATCCAATTCAGCCAAATTTGGAACGAAGCGCTTCGCGCTGCACTGCCAGCTGCGCGTATGGCGGGCCATGGACAATATCGCCCAGAGATGACTCATGGTGACATGTTCGATTTGGCGGTTACAGCCGGCACCACTGCAGCACTCCAAGCTGCACAGGACGTCGTTCGAAGGACAGGGCCAGAGCTGGCCAACCCCAAACGAGATGAGATGTGGGAGATCGTATGGAGTGTTTGGGACGACGTTTGGGAGCATTCACGGGCCACCACTCAAGCTATGGCTGTTGGCCTGGTCGAGAGCACACTGGCGGACCTTGTGGGATGGGTAGCGGAGGACGTCGTGAAGGAACTTGGGGATAACGAAGGGCAGAAGGTACAAGCCACGATCCAGTTTAAGGTGCGTTATCTTGGTATCTAGTAGTTCGATCTAGTATATTAATATTACTCAGAGGAACCAAAAACGGCGTCTCCAAGGCGAGGGGGCAGAACTGTCGCTCGAGGTTTTCCAGATGAATATCAGGAGATTTATTCAATCGGTACCCG
>WSTK01000104.1:0-31160 GCA_019616945.1 Ceratobasidium sp. 414 | reverse complement strand
CGTCTCCAAGGCGAGGGGGCAGAACTGTCGCTCGAGGTTTTCCAGATGAATATCAGGAGATTTATTCAATCGGTACCCGGTCAAACGTTGGAACATCGGACGAGGATCGAAGAAGCGATGTCGCGTGCATGGGATGTATCGAGGAGGACCTACGAGCCGTTGAGCAAGGTTGCCGCTTGAGAGAAATGTTTGGAATGTCAGTGTGGGCGCCTACTTGTGGTGCTGTCGCTCAAATTTCCTCGTAGATATGCAGTGCGCGCACACCCTGGTTGTATGTATACAATGTACCAGTATGTTTTATTGGATATATGCGCTACTCGGCGCATGCCTGTTTATGCAAATTAAAGTTGTAGTAAGGATGGAAGAATCGACGTTTGCTCCAAGTTTTTACCCGCACACCGGCCTTTGTAAGGCTTAGATAGTCTTTCGTGAGAAGCTTCCCCATTGCGCTATTTTGTAGCCGTTATTTGCCGTAGCGCTGAGCGCTTGCGCCTCTTCTGATGGTCACATGACACGTGTCCTCCACGACCTCCTCCAGTACATGAGTACACATGATCATCCGTGCAGTGGATATGAGGCAAGGTGGGAGTGCGCCTCCTTTTCCCTACGCCCCCTACGTAAGCTGGCAGACACATCGATTTATTTGGCTCGTCAAAACATCATGGCACAAAAAAGATAGGTACAGAAAAGCAAGCGCCACGCCACGCCACGCCACGCCACCCGGCTCCTGGGAGTCGCGACTCAAACGCGTCGATTCTCCAATTGCTCGATTTCATGAATGTTTTCTTTGTCCACGGAAGGCGACCTGGGACTCGCTGGGCCCTCCCCAGGCACTCCATCGTGCAACACTTGCTCTGCGTTCTGTTGTTGCCTGTGCTTGATTTCTTCAGGCTCGAACACTGTAATACAATCTAAGTCGGATGCATTCGGTAGTTGAAGATCAGAACTCACGGAAGGCCAATTCTTCGAGTGTACGGCCAGAGGTCTCTGGGAACAGGAAGTATACAAAGCAAACTTCGAAGAGAAGCCAGATGCTAAGCGTGTAAAGCTAATTAGTATTTGTGAGAAGCGACAACTATTAAGGCGCCACGTACCAATAACTAATGTAGTATTTCCACCCCGCGTTGGCGATCCCAATGGGATTGACATATTGGTTGAAGAATCCAGCGGCACGTCCCCACCATTGGAAGATCGTGATACCCTTGGAACGAACGGTGAACGGGAAAAGCTCAACCATGTATGCTGTAAAGCAGTCAGACCAAGACTCAAGCCTTTTAATCTCAACTCACTATACGTAAGTGCGTTATATCCCATGTTGTAAGCAGGAGAGTACAAGAAGATCATCGCCAGGACCGCATGGGACGCCGCCTTGTCGCCTCGAGTAGTGTAAAGCGCCGCCGAAGTCGTCCAGCCGACGTAAACGCACAAGAGACATATTGTGCAAGCGAGGTACATCGGCCTGCGCTTGAACTTGTAGACCGACAAGGCCCAGAAAGCTGAATTCGTGGCAGTGAGTGGTGCATATAGCTCGGTAAAATGAGTAAACTTACTGCCATTGATAAAGCCCCAGCAGGTGTTGGCTAGGTTGATCTGGTTCACAGTCCTATTATTGGTGATACCGACTCCCTCAAGGATACGCTTCAAGTAGTACCTAATCAAACCAGCCTCAAATTAGCAAATCTTCCCATCGAAGATATCCTTCTAGACTTACGAAATCATGCCATTCCCACTCCACTGAGTAAACAAACCCAGGAACGACGCAATAAGCACACGGCGGCGCATCCCAGGTGTAGCCAGCAGTTCTCTCCACCCACGCTTCGAGTTCTCCATCTCGATTTTGAGAGTCGACTCGATTTGGGCGAATTCGGCCTTGACAAACTCGGACTCACGGTCGCCTTCAGCGTGGTATTTGACCAGGATCTCGAATGCGTCGTCCCGGCGGCCTTTTGCGATAAGCCATCTGTCGCAAGATGAGTGTTGGACATAGAGTATACGTAGCATAAAATTGGTGGACTTACCGGGGAGACTCAGGAATAAAGTAGACAAACGAGATCTGGAACAGGCTGGGAACGGCTTGCAAGAGACTCGGGATGCGCCAGCTCCAGTTGCTCTTCATGTTAAAAGTACCAAGTGTAACGCCAGCAGCAATGATAGCGCCCACGAACCACGACGCGTTGAAGAGTGATGTCATCACGGGGCGTTCCTTGGGGTACGATAGCTCGCCGATAAGGGTCGAGGCGGCAATGATAGCAAAAGGGATGCCAAGACCGAGGATCCACCGAGACATCACGAACATGGGGTCTGGCCGGTTGATCAGGACATAAGCAAAGATGAAATAGGTAAGCGAGCTTACAGTTGACAGAGCTTGCTTGAAGAGCAGCACCAATGACCATGAGTATGCTTCCGAAGAGAATGGCAGTGCGACGTCCAAAGCGATCGTTGACCAGCGGGACTATGGGGAGTGCGCATATGGCTCCCAGAGAGTACATGGACGACATGATGCCCAAGAGGTTGCCTCGGGGCTTGCCGAAGACTATGAACGAAATTCAGAGGACAGCCCAGGCAATAGAACGCAGCTACTTACAATTATCCCAGTACGCGACTCCCTGAAGACCGTTCATCATACTCGAATCAAAACTAATGAACGGTTAGTAATTACTTCTAAACAGTAGAACTTATGTTTTCTCACCCGCTAGTCATCTCCACACCCATACAAGTTGGCAGTAATAGGAAGTATAGGGTCCGTAGGTTGGGCTTGTTGTACCAAGGTACCTTGTCTTGTTCGACATAGCGAGTCACCACAGGGTCTGCGGCGGCTCCGCCTCCGTGCATTCCACCGCCAGCCATGGTTCGAGGTTGAGGGGGGATGTGTGGAGAAGTGGGGAAGTGAAGAATCGAGCACTTCGTGAAGGGGGTATCGTTTTATATCATCCAGACAGAAGTGCTTGCCGAGACGTTTGCAATCTGTTAACCGTGGAGACCTGTCCAAGACATGCATGCTTGGCCATATACGTTGATTAGTACACACGCCGAGGCGGGGTGTTTGACCGAAGTCTCACCGATTGATCGCCAGGCATCACGAGTGCCAAGCCAAAACGGAAGTACAACCGTTCTTGTCCATTAACCCGGGTCTTAGCGGTCTGGAGTTATCCCGCCGGATTAGAAAGGCTGACGGATAGGGGTACACAGTACCAAGAGTTGAACATTTGGACATACACGCCAAGTCTCGAAGTTGATCCAGCTGGACACCTGTCGCCGAAGGGCCCGGGGAAGATAGGGCGACCTCGCAAAGCATCCATGCAGGCAAGTAGTACGTCATATAAAACAGCGAGACCATCATGGGGGCGAATGTGCCCAGTGAAGAAGCGACCGCGACATAGGTGGCCTCTCCAATCCCTCCAAAAACAGATAATTATTCCTCATCAAACAGGCTATATCCGGAGTAATCATAGAATCAGGATGCAAAGATGTCGAAGAGTCTCCCAGATAAGAATCGACCGCTGCGCCATAGGAGTATCATTCCAGTGTCTTCTCGGCGGGCTCTCGGGGTTGTGGTTAACAAGGTGACCATGTGGTAAGCGCCGTAAGGGTCCAGCTTATGTAAGGTCAGGGAGTGGAGTGAAGCGCCAAATAGCTCCGCAACATGTGGGTACCAATTTAGTTTGCTACACTGGATTCTTGTCTTGTCTTGGGCCTCGTTGTTAACACGAAGTATCCCATGTTGGCTTTCAGATTCGTTGTTGGCTTTTCTACTACTTTGGTTGACTTGCGACCGGCATCACGTTGGACGAATCACGACACGACCTACTCCTAAGGCACCAGAAGGCACACCAGATCGAACTGGTACGGAAGAGTTCCGAACGCACACGCTAGATCTTGCGGTTGAAGGCTCATCCATCTATACCTCCCACAACAGTCCACCTGGTCGTATGCCCCCGCGTTCCACACCACCACCCCATAACCGCGGCGGATTCCAACCACCAAACGACGCATCAACATTCAAAGACCTGCTCCACTTTGAAGAAAGGCTCAAAATCAATGCTGCAAAGTTGAAGAAACGTAAGAGGAAATACCAAGGTTAGTCGATTATATACTACCAGGAACTGTACACTCATCGGCTGCGGGGGTAGTATTCCTCACCCAGCTCACTCTTGTCATCCTGATTCTCACATCGGATGTTCTCCTGGACACCTCGTTTTTGATGCTGCCCGTCAACCTCGTGGTACCCTACCTGGACGAAAAAATTCGGGTCCCCCTCCTAAAATGGTGGTTTGACCACCCGGATTGGGTCGTTCCACGAATCACGACTCCAGTTATCCCTCATCCGTATTTGACCCCTGGTGTATGGCTCGTCGCTGTGACGACTCTTGTGTTATTCTTTGCCAGCGGTCTGTACTCGGAGAAGATATCTTATGCAAACAGGTAAGCACATTCTCATCATCCCTTATACTCCATGACCAAGCCTCCACCAAGATACGTACCCCAAGCGAATCGAGCCTTGAGATCTTTTAACATCCACCTCAACGTCCGAACACAACCAAAAGGCCCACCTGCACCTTTAAATTATCTCTTCCCTCGCCCAACCCCCTCTCCGCCCTCGCCCTCGAGCACCCAACAGACCCGGAAAGGTCCACCTCGAAAAGCACCGCTCAACCCAATTCCTCCAACGACCAACCCTCGAGGGGAACTTATTTTCAGCTCCCGTGTCGATCGTGCGTTCCGAGAGTCCTACGAACGGTACCGTGCGGTCTGGGAACGAAAACGCGAGGAACACCTCGCCGCGAACCGCCGATCATGGCTCAGCTGGCCACCATGGTTCGTGGGCACCAAGCCCGGCGTTGGTGTGGCAGGAGGAAAAGAACGAGGGCAAAATACTCCCACGCCCGTGTCCTCCCGCCCGGCGTCACGACGATCATCCCCTGCCGGCAGTGTACGACGAAACCGGACTCGCACACCAGAGCTCCCAGGCTCACCCCTTGCGCAAACCGAACCTGGTGAGAGAACCACACCTCGGCTGTCGACCGTTCCCGAAGCTGGCGTGCCGGATATCGGGTTCCCGGCTGGTTCTTATGGAGAAAGAGGCGCAGAGGGTGATGCTAGCGATGACCTGCCGGGTTTAGTTCGAAGCCGTACTGAGAGTTTCTCGTTCCTCCTGCAACGACAAGACACGCTTGCAAGTCCGTAACATGTATATTTTTTAATCGCTACTTGAGTGGATTTCATCATATCTAACTTCTGGACCGCACTGAAGTTTTAATTTGGTCACTGCAAGCGGGAATGTGTTCATGAAACTTGCCACTGTTATCCTACCTATTCATTCCTGTCCCCTAAAAAATCCAATGCCCCCACGCATCCAGGGGTGTAATATTCATCCCCAGCCACTAGCGTCCCCCCTCGATTGTGGCGCAATTCGGTCCGGCGGGATAGGATCAGGCCCAACATGCTTATCGCCATTGATCAATCCTAATGGATCAAACACTTGGCACCCAAGGAGCAGCCTACCCTACTTGTATTCCGGTGAGTTGGACCTCCGGCGGACTGCCAACCATCGCCCCACACCCCGCCGTTGCCGCTTGCTCTTCACGTGGTGATAGTAGCCTCTCCCCGACACGGCCGTCAAACGATACATTTTCCGATCTCGATTGGCTAACAACAGCGCTGTGCGTTTGGAAACACCTAGTGGGGCTGCCTTGGGTTAGGTCTGTATCAGGAGGCGAATTGCTGGATGATTTTATCGAATGATTCCAGGATCTATACAACTCGGGCTCGGGCTCGGGTGCTCTAATAGTGGAGGCTGATATGGATCGTCCAGTTCCCTAGGGGACGACTAACTCCTGGGTATTCGAGAGCACCGCCTATCAAGACCTGCCGTTCAGCTCTATTTTCTCGATCAAGAGGGATGTCCACTCATAAAGCGAACCTGGGGTACTCGGAGCGAGCGAATACTCACGAGAGATAAGTCGTACGACGAGCATATACCTCGCGTACAGCACGGGTTATGGGTACTAATTGGTATCAATCTCGTTCCTGCGCCGCCTGAGCTACCACTGATGTTCGCATAGTCACCTGGGTGTCATATGCCCATACCTCAGGGACTCGGACGATACCAGCCAATTATACCAGTCCAACCTAGATCAAACACTCCAAGCCCATCGAATATCTCAAACAGATCGTACGTTGCTGCCAAGATGATGACAGCATGTCTCACACAGAGACCAGTATGTTTTGTGTTTGACCAGTGGCCAAGATTTATTTTTCAATTGCAGACTGTACAGCTCCTGCCGTGAAGCTCTTGGAAACTGAGCTCGGCATCAGGCGGCACGCTGCGCAGGCTGAGATCGATCAGGGTGGGCGAATATGCCCGATGTCCAAGCTCGATATCGAACGTACAGGAGGGAAACAGTGTATTTGGGCAAATCAAGTATAGGCACCCATCCCATCCCGGAACTCGCTCCGGAACGGCTGATCGCGGGGAGATTAGAAGCAGGGCATGCAAAAGGAACAACCGTACTTCCTCGATCAAGTCTACGTTCTAGACAGAGCGCTGGGCACAGCATGACCATCGTTTCGTGTAAAAATATTACTCCAGTCAAGTGGCTGAGTGCTCCATGAGAACAGTCGGAAAGCGGGGCAAAATCTTCAAGTAGAATTGAATCGCTCGTCCAGAAATTAATTTCCCCAGCCACGGTGAAGCGCCTGACGTGGACCCAGCAAGAGCCACCCGAGAAAGTCTGCCCCAAGATGGGGGGGGGGTTGCAACTGCCCTGACTCCGACTCTCGTAAGCAAGCGGTCGTAAGCAATCGAAACCGAACAGGCCACCCATCGGTGGCCATCGGCACCGCCATTCAGTCCCCGACGACGCGAGAGGGAAAACAATCACGATCAACTCGGGCCCACCAGGGGGCTCCATTAAGTGTGCACAACCCCGGATCAAAACGCGAGCACGAGCCTCTAGCGCGTGAAACCACTTTCAAACTAGTCCTAACTACGGCGATGCAGTTTACTTGTTTGCACTTGGCACTACGGATTTGCCCCAGACTATATAAACTCTGTCGCGTCGGAACGGCAGTCCTCATCACTCCTCTTTCCTTTTCCTCGACCTAGCCACCTAGCGTCGTTGCCTTTATTTCAAGCTAATATCCTGGCCTAACAACGTTCCAACTCGCGCTCATCATGGCCACGCATATGTGGAACGATGCCACCGAAGGGGACGTCTGGTATGTAGAGCCCGAGACCTCTACAAAGGATTGCTGCCCGGCTGGCTACACCTACTCGAGCGACACGGACTCGACAGTTGCCACTATGGAGACAATCGAGTCCAGCGAGCTGGGCGGTGAGTCAGCTGGTGGGCGTATATATTATAGGTCTGACCTTTTATATCGAAGAATTCTTTCGAGTCGAATATGGGCGAGCTTTCCCGATTTACGAGGAACTTCCTATGGCGCTCCCCTCAGATGCTGGCGAAATCCATCGTCTACAAATACAACATACCGCCCTCAAACTCCTTGTTGGCGACGCGCTCGATAGTATTTTGGAGGCTCACCTGAGGCCCGGCCCAGATGGGAGGCAGAAGCGCGTACTTGATGTTCGGACGCAAACCGGGTTGTGGTAAGTCAACTCCGCAACCTCGGCGGGCATTTCAACCGTCTCGTTGCTTTTCACCCGTTACGTTGTTCCCGACACAATCGCTGACGTCGCCGACAGGGCAGAGGAGCTCGCCATAAAATTTCCAGACGTTGACGTCAAGACAATCGATGTCGCGCCTACAATTCCACACTTGCCGCGCGCCAACTTACATCATGAGGTATACGATGTTCATGCCGGGATAATGGAGTCTGATGGGTCATTTGATGTCGTACATGCGCGACATACAGTTAACATGGTGAGTAATATGCGCTTATCTCGGCCAGGAGGTGGTTGATCCGAGCTCGCCGCCGTTCGGTTGTCTGTAGATCAAGGACTGGAGGACTCTGCTTAAAGACATGCACCGCGTTTTGCGTCCTGGGGGGATACTGGTATTCGGGGAACTAGATCCGCGACTTACCGCCCCAAAAGATGGTGTGCCCGCCATCCGTGGACCAGCCAGTCGATCCGCGGGCTTCTTAGAAGAATATCGCGCCGCTTTGTCAAGCCGCGGCATTTTAACAGAGGCATGTCGGGATATCGATAGTTGGCTAGCCCCAGACAATCCGCTTTGGGGGTCACTCCCCGGATCCGGATTTCGCGACATCGCACACAGGGTATGGGAGGCGCCTCTCAATGGCTTGTGGCACCCGGACCCCCTTATGCAAGAGATTGGGATGCTTATGGCCATGAACTTTTGCGAGTTCGTTGGCAATGCTCGACCGTTATTTTTATCCTCTGGCCACACAGATTCCGAATTCGACAAATGGGTAGAGGATATGCGCGGGGAGGTTCGAGATCCTCTGAACAACGTAGTTAT
Source organism: Ceratobasidium sp. 414 (assembly GCA_019616945.1). Taxonomy (NCBI): domain Eukaryota; kingdom Fungi; phylum Basidiomycota; class Agaricomycetes; order Cantharellales; family Ceratobasidiaceae; genus Ceratobasidium; species Ceratobasidium sp. 414. Next base: position 22,716 of record WSTK01000104.1, on the reverse strand, counting down.
TCGGTATCATGCAGTTTGTGCGTACAAGCTTTGACCTTCGTCCTATAGATATAGATATATATTATGTATTTATTTTCCTTCGTTCTCTAACTTATTATGCTTTCGTTTAGTGATGAAACCAATAGATTCAACGTATTTATCTGTATTCACCAACGCCCTCTTTGAGTTTCCCTCGACAAAGATCAACATGTCTCGGAAAGAACACCTTAGCTTGAGCTAGGGCATGAGCCTGAAATGCGTCTTGGGGCGTTCCCGGCTAGCTCCAATACAGTCAGTCTGACTCAAATCACAAGCCTGGACCAACGCAACACCGACACAACCGCAACCCAATCGTATCACAAGCCGAGGCACGCTGAAACTGCCGCATGTACAGACCGATGGTCGGCCTATAGGTGAAAACAGGATACATCGAGGCGAGCGGGTACAGCTTGGGTACCGCAGGGCAAAAACCGCTAGAAACCCAGGGGTATGTAGTCTGAGGTGTTTGCCGAAAGAATCGCTGATGCTCTAAGTCCTAGACACTGTACCTCGGCTTTGGCCACGTGTTTCAAGTGCTCAGATCTGCAGGGCACCCGGGCTGAACCCATTTTCGATGGTGATCGGGCGAATTTCTCCCAAAAAATTCGCAACGGCGACTCCTAACCGGCAGGGCCTCGGTGCGTCATTTACCAAATAGAGGCGCCAAGGACTGATTGGTGGCGCGCGATGTACGGTCTACACGCGGCCTGCACGCGGCCTGCACGGTTCTAGCTGGCCGCACATCCTGCGGGCAAGTCTATCTACGAATTTGGCAGGTTTCAAATGCGAACTTATCCCGAACGGCCATAGCGCTTAACTGGAGTTGGACTCGGACGTCAAAATGGGTATCCAGAGGAAGGATAGCGGGCCGATTCGGGAACTTTGTTGAAAATGGATGCCGAGTCCAACCCCAGTCGGAGTTGCTGCGGTCAGACCAACTTGGTTCTCCGCCATCGCATTCTTTCAACAACTCATATCACAATTCAAACTTGACCTTTCCTGTGTGCAGATAGTTTATGCAAATTCCGGACCCACCGAAAAAATATAATAGATGGTGAGTTCCCCTTGGTGCCTTAACTTTGACGCTCGAGCCAAACTGCTGCGGGAGAGTTAGCACATCATCAACGCACACCCAGAGATTAAGTTTCCGCAGATCATAGAGCAACGAAAGAATTTTCTGGGAATCCGCAGCGGGGGCCGAAGATAGTCAAGAGTGTGCACTCGGAAATGACATACAGAGCAGGCAAGAAACCGAAATAACCTGGCTCGTGTTAGCTCGATCTCGACGAACTCTGGGCCACGGTGATCAAAACGCTAGAAGGTCTCGAGCCCCGTTTGCGATAGTCGCAAGAGAAAAAGGCGTGGGAGATGGAATGGCAAGGTTCAAATTCCAAGCTAGTCATACGGAGCGTCCAGCACTTGTGTGGCAGTTGCGGCCCCAGGAAATGGCTCGGGAAGCGGCCCAAGGCAGAGAGCCAACCTCCGGTCTTCGGCGGAGAGCGCATAAATAACGAGTACCATCCAAGAGTTTCATCCGATACAGGTCTGTGGGAGATGAAACAAGCGAGCCAGGCAGATCCAGGACCAGTCCTGGAGCAAAGAAAAACACAAGGACGGCGAGCTGCAGCGACGATCCGCTTGAGTCATTCACGTGATTTATATAGCAAAGTCTTGTGATTCAGGGGCACACGCTGATGTATTCAAGGGTGTCAATCGCTACGCAACAACCAACTACATGACATTGGGGTACCGACAGGGGAAAATCGAGTACAAAGAGGAATCACAGAGCGCAAACGTTTTCTTGGCAACTCAAGCTGCTCAGATAGAGAGCCACGGTCGTCCGATAAAGTTGACCGTCAATTTCAGGTTAACTAAATCGGATTCTTCGGGTTCCTCCGAGGTGAAACCTTTGACCTCGATGATAAATTTGGCTTGAAAATGGTTCCAGTGTTAGTAAAAAACACCCGGAAGTAATTGCGCACGTACCCCTGGGGGTCTCTTTTGGCAGCGTTACGGTGTGCACGACTTCGTACTCGCCTGGCTCGACAGGGCACTGCACGGTAATGTTGTTGTTACGTCTATGTTGGACATTGGTGGTGAGCGGGCGAGCATGCGGGATAATCCAAAAGGCAAAGTACTCACGCCTCTTCACAGACATCAAACTGCTTGTGCAGAAGTTTAACCAGCCCGAGCTTGACAGTGACGTCTGCATAGGCTCCTTCCTATGGCAAAAAGGCTCAGTGTCTGAACAGCGAGAATAGCCAGTTTCGCGAGGGGTCGCCAGCCATCTAACAATTAGCCAGGCCGACAGTTGTCCAGAATACCCCCAAGTCGTAAACGGCCCAAACAAAACTGACGCACCTCGATTCTCCTAGTGGCGCGACCCCTCGCTTTGACAGTCAAGTCCTTTCCGATCTGGGGAGGATCCGGCGAGACCTCGATAGAATACACCTGAACGGCATCAGTAGGTTGACCTGCTCAAATTTAAACCATCTATTCGACATCGTGGCTACAGTTCCAGTATGACATACCATTATCGATCCACGTCCAGCTGTTCGTCGCATGCACCTCTCCACCTCCGATCCGGACCTGGCCAATCGAATTTCCAAGTCCGGGTAGTGCTGCGGCGGCAGAAGTCAGGGCAAGCGCAGCAAAGAAAGAGGGTTTGTGTGCGAGCATGATGTGGTGGTGGCTCTGAACAACGCCCCAAGCGCCCAGATACGGATGTTGATTTGCCACGTGATCGATTGCGTGGCGGCGCCGGTTTTGGGAAAATGATCTACCGGCGTCACTAGTCAAATAATTAGGTGGCGATTGAAAGAATGGCTCATTTGTTGCATATATAGGCAACTGTAGGTATCACGTTGCAAAGCCAAAGAACTGACTCGGAAATAATACCGGACGGCCCACCCGTTAGGATTGGGTCCCCCGGATTTCGATATTATAAAAGGATAGGTGCATTAATACAGTATATCCGGGGTAATAGTCAAAAATAGCGTAGAACGGACAACGGAAAGTCCCGACCGAGTGCATCCAGCACACCCATCTCCGCCCCTAATCAATCTCTCTTGACCTCCTCAACCTCCACCACCGCACAATCACAATCCACTTCCCTACCCCCGGCTCTAAACACCGTCCAAAATGCGGACCATGTCCACCCCCTGGCCTGGACCTTTTGGTCTCGAAGGAGCTTGTTCATGAGGACCGTTCCGGGGGAGTGAAGGATCATGACTGCGCCTGGAGGGATCGGATGGGTGGAGCATTGGTTGTGCGCTTGGAATTCGGAGATCCGGATTGTGAGAGGCGGTTTGCGGGAGCCTAGCCCTTGCTGTACGCGAGTTAGCACATTGTACACATGGCTAGCTGGGGACATACCGGCCAGTACACCATCAACCAAGTCTTCACAGTCCTCTCCTCTAGTTTCCTCAAGGATCGAACTCCAGCCTTGTGCTCTTCCAGCATATCGACCAAGTCCTCCAATCCATAAAACAACGCATCCGCCAACAGGTTCTCCAACACCCCCTCGGGCGCCATCCCGTCGACTTCTCGTAGCGGGAAAATTGTGTAGCCACTCAGGTAATTGACGATTAGGGAAAAGAGTGAAGGGTCCCGGGACAGTCTTATCTCTCGTCCATTGGATTCGGAAAACGAGCCGAGGAAGCACGCAGTAAAGTAGTTGGGCGAGTCAAACTCGAGCTGGGAGTGGTCGAGGTGGAAGGACACTCCTCGGAGGGTGATAGTATAGAGATCAGAGGCAGTCATGGTAAGGTAAGAGAAAAGGATGAAGCAGCGAGGAAACCAAAGGGGCTCGGTGGGGTGAGAGTCAGGTTATAGTATCAGCCTCCTGCCGCAGTCGAGTGAGATACGGATCCAAGCCGAGATAGGGGTAGCAAAGAAAAAACGTGGCAAACCGTGCTTCCGTCATGTTCGCGTCTTTTGGTTATATGTTGTCGTCACAGAGGGGGGGTGGAGAAGGAAGCTGAAAGGCTAAAAGAAATTCAGGAAATAACAGATCGGGGCGCCGATCATCACGTGATTAGATCGTCAGCGCTTAGCAAGATCCATCTCGACGCCAAACCATCACATCATCCCTTTCCTACTCACCAATGCAAAGAGCTTTGCAGACTGTCTTGAAAGCTTCATCTCGCCCGAAAGCGATATCACTTGTATATCGATCCTTCCCTCTTAGTCGACCCACACCTCGATCATTCTCAAGCACGTCGAGTAAGTTTTCGCTCGCCGCCACATCCATGGAGCTCAACTCTTCGGCTAGTACAGCGCCACAACGAGGTAACTCGACCTGAACCTGGTACCGGGTAGGCCTTCTCTTCCGAATTGTCTAATCCCCTGTTCGATAAGCTTACCGATATCGACCCAGCCTCAAAGTCCACTTTCACGGCTCGAAAGGCGCACTCCTCAAAACAGTCGAATGCAACGAGGGTGACACGCTTTTGGATCTTGCACATGAGCATGACGTCGACTTGGAGGGTACGTTTCCCTCCTTGTTCATTTCTCGATTGGGTTGAGGCTAATGACTCTAGTAGGTGCATGCGAAGGCTCAGTAGCATGCTCTACATGCCATGTTATTCTGAGCCCGGAGTATTACGATATGTTACCCGAACCAGATGACGAGGAGAACGATATGCTGGATATGGCGTTTGGTCTGACGGATACGTGAGTTGCTGCATTAAACGAAGGAATTCGGCTCTCTCGGGTTTATTGACCGCCGATAGATCACGACTGGGATGCCAAGTTAAAATGGCGCCAGAGTTGGACGGGATGAAAGCGACGCTTCCCTCTGCTACAAGAAACATGTTTGTGGATGGTGAGTCCTCGGTTAGTTCTCTGTTTCTTGTAACAACGCATATAATGTATCTGGCCAATGACTAACCAACCATTTCACCTAGGCTCAAAGTCAACGAAGCATTAACCAGAAAATTTGAACCACAAGTTGCGAGCCAGCATCATAATCCATTGGGCACGCGTGTGACTCGGGACATCGCCTCGCCCTCTAGATCATTCATTTTGCACCACTAAGCGCATCCTCGGCCATGTAGCCGACCAGTACATCCACAGTCAAACTATAATGTGCACGCCACCTCTCGCAGCTCCCCCCCCCCCCCATCTCCGCCCTAAGTAACGGCTACAAAGAAACTGCATCAGCACCCCATCCGACTCAACCCCAAGCAAACCACGTACTATACTTTGGTCCACCTCCACCCTCGGGTACAGTCCAATTAATATCCTGCGTTGGGACCTTGATGTCACACAACTTGCAGTGTATGCAATTCTGCGAGTTGATCACGAGCTTTTTACCACCGTATCCTGCTTCTTCTTCCTTCCCTTCAGGAACTGACTTTCCTGTAGCCAACTCAGAGGGATATCCTACTTAGAAAGGCAAATGAAGACTAACCGGGTTCGATACCTCCATCAACATACTCGTACACGCCTGCCGGACACGCCCGTCCAAGTAGGCCAGCATACTCCTCTACGTTCGTCTTCACGTGGTCGTGCCTCGCTTTGACAGCCTACACTACCAAAATCAACCGATTCTTATTCAATTAAATCGAAACTCACCGCCTCCGAATCAAAATTCTCAACGCCCATATGAGGAAGCTGCAAATGCACCGGCTGATTCTCTGCATGATTCGTCGCAGTCAACGCAAGTGCCGTGAGCAAATCCGTCGAGAGCGGTGGTTGCGGCGCAGGATACTCGATTGGCTTGCACTCGCTGTCGTCCCCACATCGTCTCCATCAGCATCCCATTACCAACAAAGAAGCAAGGAGACTCACCTAGCCCTCTTCGTGTGTGCTGCATCACTCTTCCCATGCCCCCATGTCCATGGCACTTTACCCCTCAAAATCAGTGTATCAAGCCCGCTCCAAGCTACACCGCCCCAGATTCCGAGACGGGTGTTGAACGAAGGCCGGATGTTCCGGACGGATCTGAGCTCGGAGCCAACCCAGCTGTTGTCCAGAGCAGTGGTGTAGGCAGACATGTCCGATGGGGGAGTGGTGAATGGGGAGGTGGAGGGGGTAGAGGATTCGACCTGGCAGGTCAGGGGGGTTAAAATCGGCTATAATTAGAAGCAAGGGATGGACGAACCTCAACGCTCTCTGCCTTGTCGCCTTTTACAAGTTGTTCGTACGCAGCCTCGGCGGCGAGCATACCTGATTTCATAGCCGTGTGCGATCCTTTGATCTTAGGTACGTTGACGAACCCAGCGCTGCATCCGATCAAAGCTCCGCCGGCAAAGTCAAGACGAGGGACGGATTGGTAGCCCCCTTCGTTGAGAGTGCGGCCGGCGTAGGCGATGCGTTCGCCTCCTGCGAGGAGAGAGGCAAAGTATGGGTGGTGTTTGAGTTTCTGGGGGGTTAAGAATTAAAAACGGGGAGCTGAAGGTTAATTATTACTCACCTGGAGCTCCTTGTATGGACTCAAATACGGATTAGCATAATCCAGTCCAACCACCAGTCCCAAGCTGACTAGTCCGTCGCCCATATGGTACGCAAATCCACCTCCGTATGTCTTGTAATCCAACGGGTAGCCCATGGTATGTATGACCTCGCCTGGCCTGTAATTCTTCGGGTCCACGCGCCAGACCTCCTTCACACCCATCCCATACGTCTGGATCTCCTTTCCCTCACGCAACCCAAATTTCTTCACCACCTTTTTCGTCAACGACCCATGGGCTCCCTCGGCTAACAACGTCACGCGCGCCCGGAACGCCATCCCCGGCTCAAACGACGCCTTCATGTGCAATCGCTTGTCCAGCCCTGCATCGTGCGTTGCGACACCGCGGGCAGCGCCATTGACGTCATACAGGAGTTGCGCGCCGGCAAAACCAGGGTAGATTTCCACACCGGCCTCTTCGGCAACGGACCCAAGCCAACGGGTAAGCTGGGAGAGCGACAGGATGTAGTTGCCCTTGTTGGACATTTGGGGTGGGTGCGGGATCGGGATGGCGTGTTTCGAAGTGAGGTATTTCATGTGCGAAGACGAGGCGAGCATCGTAAGTGGATGGTCGGGCATTTCCTTCCAGTTGGGCAGGAGCTCGTTTAGGGCGCGAGGTTCAAAGACCGCACCAGAGACGATATGTGAACCTGGTCAATTTAGAACTAGCCCGAGTGAGATGGATCAGAGGACGTACCGACTTCAGGTCCCTTTTCGAGCACGACGACTCGTACCTCTCTTCCCTTTTCCTTTTCCAACTGCTTCAGCCTGATCGCGGCACTCAAGCCGGCCGGCCCAGCCCCGACGATACAAACGTCTACATCGTCCTCGGCGCGCTCAACGGTCGAAGGGTCGAATCTTTCGCGTACAGGTCGCGTAATGTGTATTGGCCGTATGCATACTGGGTGTGGTCTGAGCACCCTCCTCGCCCGCCGAGTGAGCATTATGGTGGTTGTCGAGGGCCAAGAGCCAATCCCGACAAAGTCATTGACGGCTTTCGGATCTATTGCTGCGCCGACGCACGTGAATGACCAGAGGATGAGGTAATCAGACGCGCATAACCAAGATAACCACTCGTATCCCTAATAGACCGGGTCATATAGGGTAAAAAAACATGCTCGCTTACTCAAGTAAAGGTGCACAGCGCAAACCCTCTGGTACTTACTGATCCTCAGCGATTACGTCCCTGAAAACTCGGAATATATGCACTCGCCAAACACACCCATTACACTCGCCGACCAGGCAAGCCTGAAGGAGCACCCACGAACCCACCCCAGTGGGTTCACTGGTCTTGGACAGCTCTGATTGCTGGGCGAGCCGGCCCCCACTACCATTTGCCGGCTCGGGAACTGCAGGCCCGTACCCGTGACCCCCAACTACAAATGTGCATTCAACGCTGAGGAAGGTTTGACGGGCGCCAGATGCCCAGGCACCTGGTTGTCTGGCGCGTCCGGGGCTGAGTAGCCGTTCCGCGTACACGATTCCGTATTTCATTTCGGTAGCCCAGAGGCTATTCGTTGCCAAGTATTTAACCAACAGGTCAACAGAACAACCCCAGCACTCTCCAGTCGCCCCTATATTCAGATACTTAAAGCTCCTTGCTCCCATTTCTTCCAAGCACCAAAAGTAGGCGCTGCTCTTCGCGATAATTGATTGTTGCTTCTCACAATATAAACCACCTTCGTATAGTATATCCATGGCCTCAAAATCACTCGTTTTTGTGGCTATGGAGATCGGAATAGGTGCCGTTGGTATAGTTTCCGGACCTAAGGCCGAGCAGGAGCTGCGCACTCGACTCGGGTTACCCTCGCGCGACCAAAATGATCGCACCAAATACTGGACTTCTGTCGTAGAAGCTGGCGCTAAATACAACCAAGAGTTTGCTGTTTGGGACCACGGGGAAACCGACGCGATTGAGGGGCTGTTCAACCCGAAGCTGCAGGACGCATTCACAAACAGTTTGGAATCACCCGAGGGCGAGGCTCGCATGAAAGAGTTCGCCGACTACGCCGCCAAACCACAGAACGCGGAGACAATCCAGAAGGGGGTAGTCGGCATTGACAAGATATTTGAGAGGGACCCCGAATATCGCAAGCAGATGTACGAATGGCTCAATGAGGCTGAGAAGGTAGCAAAGAAGTTGCATCTACAAGAGTTCACAGGTCCTTTCTGATTTATTGAAAGTATGTGTCATGCTCGTGGTCTTTAGATTATGTGCTCAGTCCATATTTTATTCCAGGGGGGTAGTTATCGCCCTGTTTTTACATTTGGGCATCGATTAGTCCCTGATTCCCCTTCTACTTCTTTACATTATCACCATGTACCTGAAATTTCTGGCATTTAATTTGGTCATTTAGTACCGGGAAACATGGCGATCCTTCGTTTTTTTTCTTATATTGAGCCAAACGGACAGTCAGCCCATTAAACTGGACAAAACGTTGACTAGGTAGATTTACTCGGCACTTGAGAGGAAAGGCGCTATATACAGGGAGACATTATCCGTGTATCACAACTATAGTCTGTAGTGTACTGATTATTATCAAGGCCGATGTCGAGGCACCACCAGTTTCGCACGCGTGGTCACCCACAGTGATGGTCACAACTCTCGTGACTTACACCCTGGATGAAACGGCTCTGAGGAAAAACCGGACAACATGAGGCACGTATCCTTGCCGGACCATAAATGTACGTATTCCCTGATAGTTCCTCTAGTTGAAACCCTCAAGATTTGGAAATGGCAAATTGGCGCACGGAAATGAGCCGACCTGGAATCCGGGCAGCAGTATATGCGCGGTTGCGTAATAGGGGTTCCGGGCGTGGGTATATCGGTTGACGTAGAGCATAATGGGGTCATGTTCAACTGTATAGGGTCACCACCTTCCATGAGAAATGCAGAGATAGGAGTTTGGATGCTCAGAGCGCCGGGTCAACTTTCCAGGATATGGGCAAAAAGTCACGATTAGTGCTAGACTCAATAGTGGACATTATTTCTCATAGGTGTGAGGTCTTGAACATAGCGTCGAGTGTATCCATATACATCTATCCAGATGTAGATACGGGGGGCACGCCTTGAAATTTACGGTAAACCATGTGACCGCGTTTTTTCTACGTATTTATAGAGCGATACATGAACCCACCGGTCAAACCGTGCTATGAAAAACAACAGGGGTTGTGTTTACTTGATCTCGGCTCCAAAGGAATCATTGCGCATCCGCATGTTTTGTTGTTTTCGTATAACCTGCTGACCGGGCCTCGAACCCTGGGACAGAGAAAAGCGACGCATGCTCGTCAGGGCGTTGTTGCGATTTTCATTTTATCCCGGCAAGTACTTTTGCAAACCGCTGTAAGGTACCCGAATGGAACCCTTGGAAGATCGCGTGTAAGTAACCGGGTTTGACTGTGAATGTCAAAGGTAGATCTGGTTGAACCAGGTTGCGTGGCAATGAATCACGGTCCGAAGCACAGCAGCATTGTATGCGTGGTGTACGACCTTGAGAGGCACATGTACGTTTAGTCAGACCTTCGCAGTGCTTATTCTCCGGCTAAGTAAGTATGTGGTTGACCTACTCCGCTGAATCAAACCTTGTCACTAGAAGAACCAGAGTGACAGTTAACTCGAGGCTCGTACAGGCTCGAATATGACTATACTAGGCAAGGCGGTCTACGCTCTCAACCCCTTATGGATGAGTGTCAGTTCTCAGGTCTCATATACACACCTTCTGAGCATATGATCGCAAACCACGTGTAGTTCCTTGTAATAAAACTCATGCCTCGTTGCTTCCGATTCGGCCACTCGTGACTTCATAACCCTGAAGTATGCCGAGAGTCTGGACGTCCGGAGTCTCGATCGTGAGGATTTTAGATCTTATTATGCGTATTTTATGTAGTAGTAGAAGTGTATGAGTTCGGGCGCCCGATGCAGAGCCATGGGACGACGAATGATGCAAATTTCACCACATTAACCACAGGAGATCCACACCGAAAATGCGTCGAAAGTAGTGAACGGAGCAGCAAGTCAGTTCGAGAGCCCTTTGTATGGGTGGATTAGGCCCATATATAATAATACTAGTTATTAGGTTAGATCTACACAATCTATTTTTCAATATACCATTCAAGCAACACCCCCGGAGGTTTGGGTAGCTGAAATCGACCGAAAGGAGCCGTTTGGTCACGTGATTTCCCAGGCATACTAGCTGGTCACGTGATTCACTCAATCCACCAAGCACATATCGGTTCCGGCGGACCACACAGGCACTCTTAACCAGTGAGGACATGCCATATGGCACTAGTAGTCATTTATAAACGTCGAGTCCGTTTGGGCCGTGATTTACCTTGGGCTTGGCTCCAATACGATATCTCCGCCTGTGTATTCCTCCACACCCACCTCCAGCAACCTTCGGAGTTCAGGCCCCATTTAAAGACAGCCTATATGCGAGTAGGATACATCTCCAACAAGCGGCGGGAAACGTGATTACGCGCCTATTCCATGTGGCCACGTGTTTCTTTCGGCTATCAGCACCGCATCATTCCCTGTTATCATAAGCCGCGGTAGCTCAGTTGGGAGAGCGTTAGACTGAAGCCGGTTTCTACATACCCGCACATCTACAGGTCACCCGTTCAAGCCGGGTTCGTGGCAGTCTTTTTGCGCCTTTTTTCGCGTCGTGGTTCGGTCGGGGGGACGCTGGGGGGCGGGGGAGGGGGGGGAGCGCGCATATACCCAGTATTACGGCTGCCCCCCCTCCCCAGGTGCCGGGACTGGACTTGAAGCTTCCATTTAGACTGCAGGATGGTCGGTACGATGTTATTTATACCGGCCAGCCTGTGGTTGCGCTGGTGAGGGGGGGGGGGCGACGTATCGTTGTCAGCATCAACCACCAACGAAACTCGCGCAGTTTTCATGCTGATATATTGAAAATTTGCACCGAAGCAAAGCCAGAACCAGCGCATACACGGGGCATTTTTGTATATTTTTATCATTGGTGTTAGGCGGAAAATGAGGGTTTCTGGGCCTTTGCGACACGCTCCACAAGATTTAGCGCCACCTACCACTAATATCACTCCTTTGGCTAAGCAACCGAATAATATGCCATAATCGTGGTTCTGGCATGATTTTTCTAGCATACGACCAAAGGGGGACGGTACAACCGACAAATCAAGGCGGCACGTGACCTCCTCTTTTTAGCCAAAACGACTGACACTCTCGTTACTACAGCCGTTATACGCAAGGAAGTACTCTGGATAACAAATTTTAGTAGTGGTTATTAACCTCTATTGTGAAAAAAGGTGGGTTTGAGAAGTACAGTGTTGTATGTGTCGTAACACCTGATTTTCTTTGTCTCCCTTCACGCAAGGCACAGATAGACCAAGTCAAAGTGCATACGGTGATCTAGACAAGGCAAGAGAATGATTGGCTCAAATATGTCGAAATTGGGTCAGATTCACTGGTTTAAATCCTTCAAAAACTGAAGACTCAATAGTGTTACATCACTGGGGAAACCCCTCGGCTAGACCAGAGCTAGACCTGCGCCAACCTGGACCTCCTACGTGATCTGATTCATTGCATATATAGATCTCGGCCGCAAACGGTATGGCCCACTCTCTCCCACGCTTACAGACCTTCAACTAGTTTGTTCTAATATTATACTCTTTGGTCTCCTATGGCACTCCTGGGTGGGACTGTAGGAGCGTGGTACATCATCAGGTATGTCGGACATGCCGAGGTTGACCCGGCCGGGCTGACTCGCCAATCCAATCTCGCTAGCATTCATCACTCGTAGGCCACTTGGCACTATTTTAGTCCCAACACGCTGAACCCGGTGGGTATACAAATATATTTTCACTTTTGATCTCACTGGTATATGTCCCATTTTTCTTTTCCATCTTCTCCTGGTAGGTGGCTGTCTCGTATAGGGCTCATCCCGTGAAGGGATTAGCCTGGTCATTTGGTAGGTAACACCTTCTCCCACGCGATCAACAACTTAGCCAGACACCGGCCTTGGCAAGCGATTGTGCCTGCATGCGCCACAGCCTACAGAGGCGCAGGGGGGATACTAAACCGCCAGGAGCACCGGCGTGATTGTGTCACGCTCTCCTTCGTCGACCGCCGCACCTACACGAGATCAACCGCCGCGCACTCTGTCCGATGCACGCCCCTCCTCGTTCACGTTTCTCTTTGTCCCACTCGCACATCGCCTTTGTCCTGCTGCACGCACGATACAGCTGATCATGCCCGCGGGTCCCGAAAAGACCTGCACTTATCCCTCACCTTCAGCACGCATAGGGTGTATTTCACAGCCCCGTGTATACATTTACTTTCGTCCTGGTCTGCGCAGGTCAGATATATACCAGTTGCGACGCGACTACTAGAAAACTCAGATATGCCTGCCTGCAAGGCTAGCAGCCCAACCACTTATCCTTGAGTCGCCTAGCGGCACCTCTTAGATATCCCCAGGCCACTGCCCACTGCGTCCGGTCTTCTAGTACCGCCACGCCGCGGATAGCGTAACACCAACCGAAGGCTGAGTGCTGTATCCAAAAGGAAGGGGAAAACTCGGCTGAGCAAGGAAAACGAGCTGAGTCAGGAAGATTTTGCTAAGGCTGTGGTTATGGAATTGTTGTAGCAGGGCTTGGAAGCGTTTGCTTCGAGCCTGGATTGTATATATGCGTTATTATAGACTAATTTATGCCATTTTATGTAATGCATTGAAATATATATTTGAGTTCAGGGTTATTTATTGTCATTTTGGGGCCATGCCCTATGGTGCGACATAACAAGACGAGAGAGCAGACAACAGGGGAGAACAAAGACACAGCATACATGGTAGCAGGGACTTAGCACAAAACATGGACTGACTTGAAATATATTAATAATATAATCTGTAGGTAGTCACCCTATGATGTCAGACGTGGTCCAGCTCCGACCATCACAGTCCAGCACCGAATGGCACTCCTAGTCGAGCCTAGACGACCCACGCAGCACATCAAGTCGATCCTGGCCGCATTGCCCAGCGCCGCGTATCTGAGCTGCGCCGACCAACACCCCTGCCTTGGAAACCTGTGTAGGTGCATTTCAATGGTATTCCAGCCCCGCCTAGGAGCTGGCTCACGTGGGTGGCGCTTCGCCTGGCTGGGAATTCTGGCCCAGCCAAGGGGTTTCCCCAGTGCATGTCCCGTCAGCGAGCATCTACGTCAGCAGGTAACGTCGTCACTCGGTTTTATGCCGTCGTATCCACTTTATTTTTCCTCCGGCAAAGACTAACTATTCAGCACACTCGTAGCCTAATCGACCGAGACTGCTCCAGCCGGAATGTCTGAAGTAAAGACGACACGATTACCTTTGGTGTCACATGTGTCCTAGGTTTTCCCAGCCCCCCCTCCATTTGGCGCTTGCGGGACTATAGGGATAGCAAATAAGGATGTTTTATGTCGCAGCGGGGGTACTGTTAGGAGCCTGTATCTTACTTATATACTTACCGATACCCCGTTAGGGGGTGATACTAGCCACGGAAGTAAATTTCACGGACCACTGGCCCATAAACCCTGTAGCTCACTAAATAACTAAATGCGCAAAAATGCGCCGTGTATGCACCAGGACTGGCCCTGATACAAGGGCATGTACATCACTGTAGACGTGAGTGCCAATGCCATACGCCGATCCCGATGCTTGCTGATCAGACGGAAGCCTGGTGCTGGACCACCCACGTTTTTGAATGCGTTCAGTTTGCGCCATCCCGACCATTAACGATCGGTCAAGACCCCCAGACAAAGCGTTCCTGTGGTGCAGACCACCTCATTCATTTCGAACTCGAGGGGGGCGAGCGGCGTACAGTGGTGCGAGGACACCTCGCCTGGCAAGCATGTGATTTCAACGATCCACACACTCATCTCGACCTTACTTGCCATATCCAACACAACCCACCAATTTGCCCTCGAACCTATCTTATCATACGCATACAGCACAACAGACTTGCCCCTTTTCGACAATCCCCCTTGCACGAGATCACCGGTTGACCTCAGATCGTCAGGCTGCGAACCAGGAACTGGGAGCGCCCGCGCGGGGGAACCCCTAACCCCGCATTCTGGACACGTGGGGAGGGATCGCAGCCCGGTGGGCTAGACAACCGAGCGCGTTCGACGGCGTAGGCGAGTGGTGGTCGAGGCTTTGGAGTGTGGTGTGGTGTGGTGTGGTGGTGCGAGCTCATGGCTTTAGAGTAGGCAAGGTGCGTGTGTATGGCTTGGTCATGCCGTATGGCTCGCTTGGCTGTGCGAGGATGTCCCCTATGCCCTCGGTACGACTAGGTAGAGCGTGCAGTATAAACTTGCCGACGGTTACGACCAAGCACGCAAACAGGGTCAACACGCATTTATCGTATTAATTCGGAACTAGAGGAATTACATTAGTCGGGCCGGGCACCGAAGGGGACAAGGAGCCGAGGGTTGACGGGAGACAACGTCATAGATACCGGGCGTGGACTACTGCGTGGTTATCGGGTTGTAGGGGATTGTGTTCGGGCATAGCTCGTAACAGGAGTTGAATGGCAACGAGTTGCTTTTGGGCCAGAGCTCGTGAATGCGACTGCGAGGCTGTCGCGGTGTTGCTATTGTCATTCCTCGTGCAAGACAAAACCAGACGTACAGTATCAGCGTATGAATAGGGACAACGTGCTCTGAGCACGGCGATGGCGCATCCAAGTTTAACCGCACTGTGGTCGTCGTAGGAACATCCGTTTTTGCCCGTTGCGCCACTCGCAAATTTCGGCCCCTTCTTCAGTTTCATAGGATCGTTTCCGGGATGTTTCGGGTATTGTTTGTCCTGGCCGGTACGGGATGGAGGCCGGGTTTGGTGGATTTAATTTCGGATCTGGAAAAAGGGTGCCGGTAAACAATTCCAAGCAAATGATGACTGTTTGGGAGTTGCATAATCGTATCCGGGGTTCAACGTCGGCCCATCGAGCGTACCCTCTGACCCGGCCACTGCGGGGAATCTGGAATAGAGTATACACTCCAGGAACAGTCTCTCCGGGAACTCTATCGAAGAGGGTTCAAGAGATGGGGGAATAGGTCAGAGGGTGAACTGATAGGACGCATTCCGGGGCATAAGAGATAGGGAGGGTAGATCCAACGTCGTCGAGGCTGTAGATCACTTGTCGGACAGTACAAAACGTGGCGGTCTCCGCATTTATCGACTAGAGACAGGAGCACGACCCAGGGCATGTCCAGGACGGGTCGATCGCATCCTGGTGGGCTCAAAGGCAATCAAAATGTCCAGTGTTGGCCTGGCCAGCGCGTTTCGAGGTCTGAACGATGTCATAGCGAGTGGTTAATGAGGCGCGTGCCGCCTTATCGCGCGCACCAATTGGCTAGACGTCTGGTATGACGCAGTGGACAACTAGAACCGAAGCGTGCAGAACTGAGCAGGCGAGGTGATAGTTCGGATCGAGTCCCGGGGTTCATTTCGACCATTTCCGGCCCACTTTTTCTGGGTGATTTTTCGTGTTGGAGACGGGGCGGATCGACGCGAGTTGGCTAGTCGAGTGATGCATTGTACGTCGATGTGGGGCGTCGTGTGGGGTCGATTGGGCCCCAGAATCGAGCGTGGGGCGTCGATGCTGTCAATGAGATCGCGACCAATTTGGAACGGGGCGCACCAACTTGAGCGAAGTGAATCCAGCGCCGCCACAGCGCACGACAGCCGCCCACAACGCCCGCCAAGCGCCCCAGCGCCCGCCAATCGCCCACGGCGCGGAACGTTCCTCGATGGCGCAAGGGACCGAACCGTCGAGTCACGTGTCTGTCAAGAGCCTCGTTGCAGCCTCGTGTCTCCTCCGCTATTTCATCCGCGATGAAGACCGCATCGAGCGCGCCGCACAACGCACCCCAGCAGATACCGCGAGGCAGTGCAGTGCCAGCAGACGACCACTCGGATCTCGGGCCCAGCTGAGTTTGGCGACATTCATCTGGAGCGTGAGACGAGGCGAGCCGGAGGGGACCCGTAAGCGGAACGTGTTCGCGCGATCCGACAGCCCTTCATCTGCCTGCAGCCGCGAGGACGGCTCTCGATTTCGCCCCCCCCCCCATCCCCTCCCCCAGCTGCGTGTTGCTTTTCGAAGCACCCCGGCTTGCAAATTCCCTGCGTCGAGCCATCGGAGCAGCCCCACTCGGCTCGTACAAAACCGCCCAGATCGAGCGTCAGGCTCGCTGTATCCCCTATCCCCCCCTGCCCCAATGTCGCCCCCCGCCCAAGCCGCGATGGATTACAACATGTGGGAGCGGCAGCAGCAGAAAGGCGTGCAGCGCACCTGGGATGCACTGCGGCGCGAAGAAGACGAGATCGAGCGGGAAGAGGCCGTCGTCGTCGCGCTCGGACAGCGCCTCGCCCTGCTCCGCGACCGCATCCAGCTCAGCCCGCGCAACCACCTCGACGCGCACCTGCACCAGATCGCCAAGGACGAGAGCCGGATGCTGCAGAGCATCGACGCCGTCGGGGCCCGCCTCGCGCACGAAAAGGCCGTCTTCCAGCGCGAGGTCCAGCGCATCGCCCATTCCAAGGCTGCCACCCCGCGCACCGAGCGACACACGCGCGCCGCCTGGGACTATGCCGAGCAGATCTGGCGGTACGAGGAGGCCCAGATCCAGGAGCGCATCGATCGCGTCGCGGCCATGGGCCTCGACTGCCGCCGTCGCCTCGCCGCGTCCGCCCGTCGCCGGCCCAGCCTCGCTGCAGCCGACGCCGAGCTGCCAGAGGATGTACAGCGCACTCCGCGCGAGCGCCGCCAGTCGACCAAGCCTCAAGCATCCCCACCTACCACCACCGACCGATTCATCCGCGAGCGCCGCCCGTCGGCTGCCGTCCCGATGCCGGTCCCCGCTTCGGCCCCGGCCCCGGCAGCACCAATCACATCCCGCGAATTCGTCCGTGAACGCCGTCCCTCGGCGGCTGTCCCGATGAGCCGTCCCGTGACCGCCGCCGCCGCCCGCCCCGCGACCGCCGCTGCCGCCCCACGCGCGTACCCGGCCGCCGAAGACAAGGAGAACGCCCGACCGCGCGAGAGGGACCGCGAGCGGGACCGAGACCGAGACCGAGACCGTGACCGTGAACGAGAGAGAGAGCCACGCGATCGCGAGCGGGAAAAGGAGCCACGCGATCGCGAACGGGAAAAGGAACCCCGCGAGCGAGACCGAGAGCGGGAGCACCACCGCGAACGCACCCGCAGCACCGTGCAGACCGACGAACGGATGCGCACCGCCGCCGCCTGGACCGCCTACGAATGCCGCTGGGCCGGCCTCCAGTCTCCGATCCCGTCTGCCCCCACGACTCCGCTCACGTTCCACAACGTGCCGTGGCCGGTGGGGTTCCAGCCCGACTCGCCGCGCTCGCTCACGCCGGACCGTATCAAAAAGTTCTTGCTCTCGCCAAACCACTCGCCGCACCGGAGCCCAAAGGAGAGGTTGAAGAGTGCACTGTCGTTGTGGTGAGTGTCGTCGCGAGCCACAAGACGCACGCTGACCGGGGCTATGCTTCTAGGCGCCCCGAACAATGGGACGACAAGTGGATCAACATTGTGGAGCCCTCGGAGCGCGAGAAGGTCCGGTACGGCGTGACCGTCGTCGCCCAGTGCATCGGCGAGCTCCTCAAAGAGACTCGCCACTGAGCGTCAACGTCCGCACCCTGCCCGCCCTTCCCCCGCCCAAGTGCAGCGCACGCCAAATTAATTGTTAATATTCGCTTTCTTACGACCTGGTGCCACGAACGTATTCCGTATTCACGAAACGACTTGACTTATTACGATCTTGACGATTCACCTTTTATTCCTAAACCCCTGCGCGCTTATGCGCCTGTTTACCCGAGATCGATTTATCCCCTTTTTGTCTTGTTATATATGGTTCCTCTCTCCCCTGGCCAGCATGCATGCTCTTATGACTGTTACGCTTCAATTGTACTACTAGCACTCTGGATCTTACACAACCCCACTCTCATGTCTATGATATCATTTCTGCTCATCCCGCTTTGCATCAGCGATAACACCTCCCGTTCGGCCGTAGTTCGACACGACACATCCACGACGTAAAAATGAACACGATTTTTCCTCGAGGCGTTCCCATCATTGCACACGCAGCACTAGATACCACATCTGGAAGAACCGAGAGAAAAAGCCGCTCGTAAGAGACGCCTGGGAAAAAGGGACCACGCAATTTTACAGGGGGTGAACTGCGTGATGAGCGCCTCGATGGAGAGATCCCCCAACCGTCTGTCTGACATATCGTCAATCGACAGCAAGTTTCGGAGTGGCCGGCACTGGGTGGCGCCCTCACCGGACCGAACTCGCACTGCAATCTCAGCTCCACAACGCATCAAGTTTCACCAGACGGTACAATAAACACTCGAAATGAGGCCCCTGCGCGACCACAATACGATAAATTAGACATGGGTTAGGGGGAGGGGTATCTTCGGCGCGACATCCGGCGAGGGAACACGCATCAAATAGTCTGTTTCCGTCATGACCGGTCAACCAACAACGGTGTGCGCTCGTCTGTACCCGCAAGAGGCCGGCCGTAATCGTCGATCCCGAGCCGGGCCTGGCGCCGTTTCCAGAATAGGCACATGGTGAGTAGGAGACCCTGCATGAACCCGGCCATCGCAAACATCGCCCATGACGTCCAGTCTGTGCCTTCCCTGCAGCGTAAAATGCGATTGTGGTAAGCGGGAGATCGGGGCAGGAAGGAGGAACGGGGCTTCTTTCTGTGGGGGGACTAATGAAACGTACCGAAGCCCGATACTCAATACCATCAACACTGCGCCTGGAGTTTGGATACACATCATCAGGATGCTGAGCGACCCAACAGTCTTAGCGTGCCACGTCCGGTACAGCTGCGGTGTATACTGAACCACACAGAGAATCGTCGAAGATAAGCCGAGAAACGTCGCCCAAAGACTAACACGCGGGTCGGGCGGGGAAGAATGATCCCCAAGTGCACGATTATCATACAAGACGATGAAAAAAGTCGTAAACAACGAAATAAGGCTGCACGCGGCGGGATGTCAGCGGAGAACGGGGGCAAAGGATAGGGACGTACAAATGAGCAGCGACGACACACGCCAACACGACGCTCATCTTCCACTCGCTCGTCGACTCTTCGTACTCGCCCTTGCGCGCGAGCTCGCACGTCTCGCAGTCGCATCGCGCCAGATGATCGGGGTGAGGCTGTGGCTTGACAGTGACGTATTTGAGGTGAGATGGGAAATAGAGTAGGTAGAGCACAAAGCTAATATGACCGAGTCAGCGGTTGGTGCGAAAAGTGAGAGGGGGAGGACGTACATGGCGGAGAACATGAACCATTGGAAGAAGACTTGGATTACGCCGAGGACGGACTCGATGCAAGCGCCTTTGGACTGGTGGTACGTGTTAGCATGTGGTGCGACGCGACGGGGTGTGACTGACCAGCTCTTTGCAACATTTAATGATGCCCCATTGGAGAGTTACGCTATTCAACGGTGTCAACGTATTGCTCCAGATTGGTAGGGCACGACTCACACGTTGAGAAAGCCTGCTGCGGACGACGTGCTACCCAATAAAAGATACCACGGGCTGAGTCCTTCAGATGATTTGGCGTTGATTATACGAAGATGCTAGAGGCACGGTGTCAGCACTTCATGGATATAAGAAACGAGTAGGCTCACTTGGGGCAAATACGAAAGAATTAGACCGATTATCAGACCCGACGACAAGACTAGCGTAAAAGAGTCATGGTGCTGTAAACAACATTAATGATAATAAAATCACAAGTCGAAATTAAAACACTCACGGGTTTACAACCCCCATAATTATCCAGCATTTCTTCGAGGTGGTGGCTAAAAGAGGTTGGTGGCCGGGAACAATGTGGGAAGTTGCCGAGACCGGGTCATACGTAATTGTCACGTGACTAGCCACCACCTCGCTGCTGGCTCAACTGCTCCAGCCCCATTCGACTCATGTTGTGGAGAATTGTGTGGTGCACTACCCTACCCCGCTCCTGCACCGCCATTTTCAATAAGAGGATCAATGAATATCGAGTTAAACTATATTGATACATCAGATGCCACGGCTTGCTTGCAGACTTGAACCCAAAACGAAAGCAACTCGGCAGAGCGCAAGTTTTCCCAACCATACCCAGAGACCAGCTCTAGAAGTTGTTCATCTCCATCTCGACGTGAGAGTTCCCCCTGCTCCTTCTCCGCCTCGTTCCGATGACACGAGGGCTAGTCGGAGGCGGACCCCGGGAAGAAACCGTCGAGGACGGCTTGTGGGCAAAGCTCGCGACCGCCTCTTCAGCCATCGTCTTTCTTCGCTCTTTGCGAGGAGCCAACTCGACCTGCTCGACATCGATCATGGTGGCCCCCGACGGCTTGCCCAGGGTTTGACCGTTGTGGATTCCCATGTCGCGTGTGGTCTTGTCGCCTTCGGCGGTGATAAGTAGAGCGTGTTTCCTGTGGAAGAGTTCCCTCCACCACCGGATTAGCGAATCTGTATTATCATATTCCAGTCAGCTCGGGTTCTTGCCGTGTGGCGAGATTAATTGACCTTCCACCCCGACAATCGTATCGTCCAACGCGCCCCCGCCAACTGCGACGATAAACGCAGCTGCCAGTATCGGACCAGCGACCATCGTGCCAAACTCCGAAATCACAGGTAGGATTTGCGAGGCGATTTGCAACATTCTCGAGCTGCCTCGAATGAAATGCTAGTTTCTAGTGAGACCATATTTGAGAGTGCAGTACGGGTAGCACGAACCTTGCCGGCTCGCGACGGTGGGTGGTGGGAGTGGTCAAGTGCGGCCTCATTTTACGGGCTGTGATAAGCTCGACCACGCATTGGGAACACGAGGTGGCTCCATCTGCCTTCCGTTTTTGGCTTTTAAGTGGAACTGTAAAGTTTTCCCTGGTAGGAGACCCCATTATAAATGGTGGTGACTGAACTAAAACCAGCAATGATCTGTCCAGATGATTGAATGGGCCAACATCGTGCCCTACTTCCGCGAAGCATCAGGTACAACGCATATACTCGCCTTTTCATATAAACACTTCGAATTAATCACCTGCACGACGAGAAAGAGCTTAGTCCAATGTTTGAACGCTGGATTGACTCAGAGGGATGTCTCAAATCGTTACTGGAATGCTCGCCAAGTGCTTCCCGGCAGGGTGGATTGCGCCGAATAGATACTTACCGAAAGTATCAAAGAGAACAGGCGCAATGAATGCGGAGAACTGAAGGAAACTCGGTCCAGCAAACGAACAGCAACATGAGATTTGGCTCCTTTCTCGATGTAATGGTTACTGGATCAAACTAGACAAACAGATAAATCGGGGCTTGCGTTATACTCGCACAGTAACGATTAGGGCGTGAGCCCGAAGCTTCACACCAAATGCAGCGTCTTTTGAATCTACTTTGCCACGCACATGCACGCATCAGTGTATCGAGCCGATACTACGAGCACTCTTGGTAACAGTTCCGTCTACTGAGGTGCCCTTCGTGTGGCCTAAGTACCAAACGCTAACCCATCCAAGGGCATTTACTATAGGAGAGTTTCGTTTACATATTATACCACCCAATGCATACGGACGACAACTACGCGATATAGTAGTTGAGACTACGGGCATGGCAAAACTCGATATTTGATATTTTTCGTATCAGACTACGTTGTTTGGCAGTTTCACGTTTTGTTCAGCTAACTTGGTTCAAAAGGTTTAGAATTCTCAGGATCGCTCAGCTAGATGTGGCTACTGACCTCGGAAATCAGCCGTTCCAGGCTCTCTACCTTCTCCCGCAAGCTCCTTGTTTCTTCTTTCTGCTGATGCCGGTCCTGTTCTAAACGATCGTTTATCCTCTGGAGTTCTACGGGCAGCGATGCGGCCCGCTGAGTGGATAGTAATCCTGTGATTAGGTCAAGTGTACCCCGGGTTTCCAGCAATTCTTGTTTTTTAGCGGCGAGCAGTTCGGTGACTTGGGCTAGTTGGGTATCCTTTTCGGCCAGCTGAACTTTTTGCTCATTGATTTGTTTATCCTTCGACAGGATCTCCTGTCTGAGTTTCTGCTCCTCCTCGCCCGTATCATCGCTACTGAAAGTTCTGTGAACGAACCATGTAGCGATATTCAGGCGCTCACCTTATAGCGGTTTGCAAAAGTACTTGCCGGTTCGGGTTACAAGCACTCACGCCGGATGCAAAACCGAGTGCAGGCGTGAGGAGAAAAAACGGTGTAGCACAACAG
>WSTK01001039.1:0-10491 GCA_019616945.1 Ceratobasidium sp. 414 | reverse complement strand
TTCCAGCATGTAGGAGCGTTCCTTTGGTTTGAAGATGCCAGGAGCCATGATTATTAGAAATGTAGAACTAGATCATGCATGCGTGAAAGATGGCTCTGGTACAAGGCAGTCCATCAGGAGCATCCAGATCAGCGGTGCACCATCACCTCTTCCCACACATATTTGATTTCGACCCACGTCACTGCCACGAGTGATGACGTCCGACAGGTTTACGTTGAACCTCTGTTATTGCCATGTTATATGGGTCCCTTCCTCCAAATATGCATGGCGATCATGCGCTTTCCATCGTAAATGGGTGATTTCCAGTCACACGCGTGCAAAATAGATTCCACGCGTGAACGTCATTCAAGGTTCTGTCATTCCCTGCCTGTTCCATCCGTCCCCCTCCACTCCTCTGTATCATATCCCATATCTTCTTTACTCATTGTCCATCACCACCTTGCCTGATCTATGTATGACGCACGCATGGTCCTCTGGTGTTTTCCACGCGTGCTCCTCCCTCTTGTCCCTCACTTCGTCACTTCTCGCTGTTTTCCATCTGTTCTGTCCACACTGGTTAATCCACCAATTTCATACCTTTACCTCTCTGAATATGCCAAATATTTCTCCATGCATGGGAATCGCACTCCACGTGTGACTCTCCCCTCGGTTCTTCACTCCTCCTTCCAATCTCTGTGGCCCTTACCAGCCAACTGCCGATGCCCTAGTATCATTATATGCATGATAACACGAACATACCAATTATTGCTTCGATGAAAATCGTGCACCAACCTCCATTCCCGTCCTTAATCGCGCGTCTTTGTTGGTAGTGCTGTTTATATACACAAGCCCCAAATCTCCACCTTTGTTGAGATGCATTCCTCTGGTATTGATGACATTTAAATTTTACTTACTAGCTTTATATGCATTTGTGTGTGACGGTTCTCCATGCGTGAACATTCTATTTCACGCGTGGACGTTGTTAGACCTTGACGACGGTCACGCGTGAATATTCCAACTCACGCGTGGCTGCTATTTATGCCACGCGTGGTCACATCCAACTAACACTCAACATGGTTGACCTCAATTGCATCACGCGTGCGGAAACCGCTGTTCAGCGCACTTCACCCACGCGTGGAATCACGATGACACGCGTGGTTCACTGTGTTTGAAAGCCACGCGTGATCTTTGAGATGAGTTGCTGAAGTGGCTCACACTCAAGACCATCTTGGTAAGTAAAGGAAACTAAGTGTGTGAAGAGGCCCTGCTGTGACACTCAGTCTCCCAGACAAATATGGAACATAGGGTGAACTGGCTACACATATGGTAAATAACGGCCGCAGCTTGCGGAGACGAATTTACCCACTTAAAACTCAATACCGCGACCATCCCATTTACCACGCAGGAAGATTCTCAGCCCTCGCACATATGGGTAGGTAAACAGCTGGTCAGAGGCAAGAATATAACGCATATATTCGTGCGGGGAAACTAAACAAAGTACTGGACACAATTCGCTCCACAAATTGTCACGAGCTATACAATGACGCTTTCAAGCCTGGTACCGGTGGCACTTCTTGAAGAGGTTGTCGGGCCTGGTATGAGCGATCTATCAAAATCTCGCTAGTTTAAATCTGGAAGCCAGCCTAGCGCAAAGGTTACTCACCACACCACAGAAGTTGACGACCGCCTCCTTATTGTAATCGTCGTAACTCTCAAAACGGAAAACCAATCGATACGGGCTCCGCCTCTCGCCGTCCCTCGGAGGGGAACGTCGTACTTGAACAGATCCGTCTTGCCTCGGCAATGAGGGTTGTCCCAGTTAAACTATGTGCTGCTTTTTCAGCATTATCCCCCAAATATGGGCATGATTTCAGACTCACGGAAGCGTCCTCGAAGAGGGGGTTGTTGTAACCCTTAATGCAGTCCTTGACCGCCATCCAGACGCTGAAGTATTTCAACGATGATGGCGTGACCCAAATTTTCTCATCTACGACATCGTCGTCGATAATCACCCCCAAGGAGCTGCCGAGACGCTAGTAGTCAACAAGGGAACGAGTGCGAGGAGGTGGCGAGAGAAATGCATGATGGATCTGAGTGCGAGATCGTGCTGAGATGGTATCTACGAGGCCCCTTTTGAATGGGTGGTGCGGGCTGTGCATATGGCAGGTCTGGATAAGAAAACACAAACGGGCAGATCTTAGCCAGCTCGGTCTTAGGAGAAATATCTTCCATTGCATGGACAGTTTGACAGAGAGAGGCGTGCGACGACCTAGCTGGGGCCATTTTCCGAGTCGGCAATTCATAGCTCGAGAGCTGCCCTTGGCACCATGCCTGGATGATACCACCCTGGCGTTCGGGTGCCCGGCATCGAGACGATTCCTCCGAGGCGCCCAAGTTGACAATTCAAATCCAAATTCCGTCTTATCGAATGTTCGTAGAATATCATTTGTCCTCGAAGGTGATTACGCATTTCAGCCTAGAGTCCAGCTAGCCAATACTCTCCGAATACACGAAGCAATGAGCAACCGACAGATGAGCCGGCACTTCGGTCGGTTGCGCCTACAACACCCCATAGCTCTCAATACTAAATTTTGGTTGTTTTCCAGAGCCATTGAGCACTTCAAGGGTGACGATGCAAGTCCAGTCAAAGCTGAAATGAAGAGGGTGCCACGAGATTATGAGATCTTTTAGTGGCCCTGTGTAGTAATGGTGAATGACAGTCGCGCACAGGCCTCGGGCGTCGAGTTAAGATATATCCGCTGACATGTGGTGAGTCGCCGTGAGAGCGGCAAGAATGAACAAAGCGCAGCTACGCTGGTCCGCCAAAAAACAATTAGCCAGAGGATGGTCATGACCTGGGAGGTGGTTGATTGGAGTATGACCACAGCGCCAACCACAAATTAGCAAACAAGGATAAACACCCCGCGCCTTGCAGTTTCAGGATCAGACACATACCGTGCTAAAGGTAAAGTTAAAATCGATTTACACCAGAGATCCCGTCGCATAATGAGTCGCTAGTAGTCGATGAAATTTCCTCACAGTTAGGCCGGCATAGTCCTTGCGGGGTGGAAACTTTGAATCCCGTCCAAATTATGTGCGTGTGCACTTATGGGTAAAAGAGCATCGGGCGTGCCAATATACAGCCGACTGTTCCAACTCTTAGCAACACTTGGCCCTGTTTTATATCCTCAAACACTCAAGCGACGTAAACTTGAAGAAGAACAAATTCCCAATTAAGAAACCCAAACTACAGTGCGCCATGAATTTTAAAGACCAGGTGCTAATAACTCTAGCGAGTTTACGATCCGGTTGGCGAGAGCCGTGACATTTGCGTCGGCCACGATAACCTCTGGCGCATACTCGACCCCAAAGGCCGCAAGCACAGCGCCTGCGATGCGTTTTGCCTGGCGTTCGGACCAGAAACGGAAGTCGTCGGGATCGGAAGAGCGGGGTTCGAGAGCAGAACCGGGCGAGGTGGCGGTCGTGATACCGGAACTCAGCGGCACGAGTGAAGGGTCCGAGTCCAGGCACAAAGTAACAATCCGGATCAGGCTGGCGTGGACAGAATCAAAGTCGAGCGTGGTAGGTTTGTCCACTAAGTAGCGGGTCAGTGAATGAACGGTACGTCATTTGAAAATCCTCACCATAAATCTCGATCGGACCGGCGATGCTCATGACATTGTACTTTCCGTGGTGGTGGTAGCGGAGCTGTTCACGGTAATATTAGTTTCGCCCATATTAGCCATTCGAATCGCTTACCTCGTACTTGCCGGTCTGCCACGGCAAATGGTCCTTTTGGAACACGACCTCACCATGATCAGTCAGAGGTCGTTGCTCCAGCAGCAGCGGCACATCCCCTTCCCACTCGTCGGAGTGTACCGGCACCCAACCAACCGAAGTGACATTCGTCACGAGGTTCGATTTATTAGCACCAATCTACAAGATGATTAGCCCGAGTAACGACAACTGAGCGAGACACATACACGATAGATCCCGATCCAGTCCCGCCGAGAGTGCTCGAGTGGCGACCTCCAGGCAATAGTGATCGGTTCACCAACATGGAAGCGTAATTCACCGTCGGGGTTCGTCGGAACGACGGCGAGGTGATATTTTTGGACGTCGAAGAGGGACATGTCGTTGGCAACACGGCTAGACAAAAAGTATGGGAAATGGAAAGAGTGTGGGGTGCGCGGAAGATTACGATCAGTTTTGTAACAACCCAAATTCTGGGCAACTCACGTAATCACCAGCCTTTCGCGACTTTGCTGTAACAAAACCCGGGTATCTTGCACAACTTCCGAAATGATTGGCGCAGCTAGAGCGACGTTAGAGCCAAACTTGTCCCAAAGACACAGATACTTACATTTGGCCAAGAAATCTTCGACAGCAACTGCGGTGTCTTCATAGACCTTTTCAAACGTTCCGGTGACTTCACGCGCAACACGCGCCACCTTGGAATTTCGCCGAGCGACAGATTTGAGTGTTTTGGTGAGCCCGGCATCCTTGCGCAACGAGTCGCCATAGTGTCGCTTCATATGAGGACTACAAGCCACTTGTATATAAGTACCACCGCAGCTAAAGACGAAATGACTCGCCTCTCGACAAACTTCAGGAACCACCAGTGCGCGGCCGTGCTAATGATGGCCATGACGAATACGGTTTTGCTCCCGGAAATAAGAGCCAGGCCGAAGAGCGCAGCGCCGGACATCATCCGTTCGGGATTGTTCAAAAAGCGGTAGATACCGGTGTAGGAGAGCTGAGCGGGGTAGTCGGAAATGAAAAAGTCCCCGAAGAACCAGCCTGTGCACGCGGGAAGCGTATCGTCAGGAACGGCGAAGATCGAGATTATGCAACCGAACACGTACCGAATACGCCGAGGATCTCGAAAGACTGGAGCGCAGCCCAGAAATGGAGGCCGATCAAAAGCTGGATCGAAAGGTCTGCGTTTGCTTCGGCCGGATGGGGATGGAGGTACTTACGACGCCAAACGTATGCCTCAACAACTGGTCCCCAACAGTCCAGTCGACTGGAATTGTATAGGTTTTCCACGCAAGAACAACGAACGAGGCTGAAAAAATGTGAGTCACAATCGAACAGAGGGTGCAATATATGTACCGTAAGTCCCACAGAGGCTCATGGTGTAAAGCTCCTTCCAGCTGGCAAAGGCCTCCTCGACCGCGCCATCCTCCCTGCCATGCTCGTAGTGATATCTCTATTGGATACGAGTACGGTAAGTTAAACAAATTCTGTCTCGCGAAATTATGCTAGTACCTGAATGAAGTGGCGGACAAGCCATTTACCCTCGCTCTGCGCCTTTAGGATCCCGCCGAGCACGAACGAATGGAAGATGCGCCAGGCGAGGGAGTGCAAAAAGTATGTCGCTGTGTTGTGAGGAAGAACCGAAGGGGCGAGGATATAGAAAGTCAGGAGCACAAGTTTGAGGTCGGACGCCCTATATTGTAGCGGTCAGCTCTGCGGCATAAAAGGTTGCATTTGGTTGATTTGATCGCGTAGAATAACGACGACTCAAATAAATCGGACAAAACGCACCTCAGAAAGTCCAGGTTCTTGAGCCCCACAACGTCCTGCCTAAAGTATCGAGCGATCAAGTCGTGCTTCGAAAGGCTCTTGTGGCGCGCGTGTTTTGAAAACTTTTGCTGGCTATCCGGGCTATGGAATCTCTTGGCGCTATCGGGCGATTCAATACGCACAACGCTATCGCTAGCGGCACGCTTGTGAGAGGGACGAGTCGGCGAGAGCAGTCCGGGTTGAGATAAAATATCGGCTTCTGTTTCTGTTTCCGTCTCGGTGTCCGCGTCTGTGTAGGCAGGAGTCGAAAGCTCGGCGGTATCTATACGTTGAGTTAAAAAGCGCAAAATTAGTTGAGCATGTTATTAATAACGAAAAATTCAAGGAAAACACACCCTCGGCATCGGGCAGGTTGAGTCGGCTGGCCAGCGGCGTATTCTGGAAGAGGGGAGTAGCGGAAAGGAGAGGCGTCCGCGCGGCGATAAGCTGCTTTTCTCCGTAGGCCCGTTCGATATCTTCATTATAACCGGATTAGGTTTATTAAACGCTTAAAGCCGAAATACTTACGAGGGTTCTCGAACCAGACCAGGAATCCAAACTGCATCGCATGGGCCCACAAGCTCACAAAGAAAAGAGCGTAGCTGCCAGCGATAAGACTGACTCCATAGTATCCCGCGTAGCCGACCGAGTACATGGGATGCGGGGCCATTTCGAAAACGCCATCAAATACGAGCGACGTGTCAAACGTGCCTCCAGGAACGAGCCGACCGCGCTCGAAAAAGACATCTCCCCAGTACCAGCCGTAGTCCTTGACAACGTGGTGCGCTTCGGTCTTGACCCAGAGGTTGAACGCAATCAGGGCGAAGCCAACTAGCCAGCTGTGGGGTAAGGGTGAATTGAGATGGGGCATGTTATCGGATAGCACAGGACCCACCGCAAAAGGTGCGTAGCAGCCGACAGGCCGTCGGGAACGCGAAACACGGCGAATGCGAACATGCAATAAGATAAAAAGTCGTTGACAAGGATAATGTCGACGAGCTGGCGGAACAACAGCCAAGTGTTGTACTCGACAGGCAAGTCCTACGAAAAATGAGCGACGTGGCAGAGTGATAATTCGAGACACCCACTTCAAACGAATAGTCCCCGCCCATCTTATTCTTGAGCTCGTTGCGTATCCAGTTGTAAACCGCCGGCCGTCGTTTGGGGTCGAGCCATCCTCGCGCCTGGACCTCGCGCACGATCCACCGCCGCTTGCTCTGCTTGGTGAGTACCCAACCGAGTCCAACGTCGTATGCTAGCCTCCAGAACGCAAAGTATACGAAGAATAGCGCGCAGCTGATGGTTCGCGGTACAGCGAGGAAGAGCAGGATCTGTCCACCCAGCAGGCCGAGATTCACGAGGTCGAGGTGAGACTTTGGATGGAGCGGATGGAAGAGCGAGGTGAGCATGTCATGGGTCGTTGGCACACGAAAAACTGCGCCAGGTCAGCACACGTCAAGCCCTCGATAGATGAATGGAACTACTTACTCGACCCCGCCGGAGTGCGTCCCCAGACTGTCTCGGGAGTCGTAACCGGTGCCGCTGGAGATTCCTTCTGCGTCGCTTTGCGCCTTCTCAACCCCTCTTCAGCACTCATGGCGTCGTCGTGGTCGTAGGGCGAGTCGTTGGCGAGGTCTTATAGGTCGCGAGATACGTAAAATCGACGAGAGCCACGCCTTGCTCTGATCACGTCATCAGCTTCCGGATCACGCCGACCCTCCTGCCCGTTGGGGCCGCCTTGACCACGTCCGTGCCGTTACGAGCCACCACGCTGCTCGACCTGCGTTTCCCGTCGCTTCACGCGCATCTATCCTCATGTGAGTTTTCGTTTGGCCGAATATAACCATACGAACCGCTACTGGTCGTTGCAGCTTTAATTGGCCCTTGATTGGAACGGGTTTGATGCCCCAACACTCCGTAGATCGCAGGTAAAGGCACGATCGGCGACGCTTGCACGGTGTTGGTCAGAGTCTTTTGATTGCACGCGACTGAAATGCTTCCCGAGGTGCGCCCAACGTCTTATCCCTGAGCTTACAAACTTTCATGACCGCCTAACCAACTCGCTGGATAGAGCACTATTAGAGAAAGCCTGCCAGCCCCAAGCGCTGACATACGTGTACTCGGCACAGCCGAGTGGCATTGGTGTGTTCCGTTGCGCACACTGGGGGTCCTAGCCAAATACCCACGCACTGTGAATCGTTGGGGGACCTCTTTGGTGGTCGTGCCATCTTCCGGTGAGAGCATGCGTATTTTTATGCATACAAAAACTCAAATCCTATTCACAGGTCGTGTGGGTTAACAATATATCGTCGATTTATGTTTTGGAACGGTCGGGATTATCCACTCTCCAGCTTGAGCCTCATCCGAATTTATGACGGTTTCGTGAAGATCATATAATTGCGCCCGTTACATCCTTCCCCAGACTTTGCATGACTCGCTGGCAGACTGCTCCCGACATTGTGCGAGGCGGTTATAACTGGTCAGCCTTGTCGAATCAGACATCATTCGTCAAACCTATAATGACAGACAAAGGTAAACAAAACCCACGTGACAGCTGGCTCTACATCCAACATCCAGCGCGCTATGAGACTAGCACTGATTCTGACCTTCTGAAGCCGTCAGAAACTCGGCGCCAGCGTCAGGCTCAGTGCTGCGCTCATCGAACCAGATTGTTTTCCATTCAGACAACTCCAGTCCGAGCGATTCCTCCAGGAGTTGCTTTGCGGTGCGATCCTTTTCTGACGTGTCGCGTGGCGGGAGATACACGCGGCGTTGTTTGTCTTTTCGTCGGTAAATCATTATCGCATAGCCTTTCTCTTTCGGTTCCTATGGCGTCATTAGACGAAGCAGAAGGACGCGTTGGGGAAAATACTTACACCTTTTGGGATGGGGACCATATCAAGGCCGAAGCGCGCGCGTATTTGCCTCTCCCGCAACTTATCGCCTATCATGTACTCTGCATTCGGAGCGCCCCACCTCTCATACGGAGGGTTCTGAGCACGTACCCATTTCCTCCAGTCTGTTGGAGACTCGACCCATGCAAGTCAGTACGAAAGTAACATAAAGCATAAGGCGACACTCACAATATAAAAACCGCCATAGGAAACCATTGGTAGGAAAAGGGGGTGTCGTGGAACTGGACTGAACGCGACGCGTTTTGTAAGCAACACAGGGTGGCAACTGATTGCCCTTGTTTGGTTTGATTTACTGGGTTAAGCTGAAGCAGTTTGCCACTTGCACCAGCAAAGCCTGGATCAATCGAGAAGTTCAAGCGCACTTTCTACTGCTAGGGCGCGTTTGTTACACATCATCTCGGTGGCCAATAGAAGCCATTGGAGTTGTGCATATAAAGGCTCAGCGCAGCCGGCAGCCAACGCCCACCCCTTCTGTCTGTCGACTCCAAATCAACTACCTGACGCTCGGGCTTGCACGGCCCTCGGCTTTTGAAAATTTCCGGTGAGCTATATGCTATGGCTGGTAGTATGATGCATGCAGCTCTGTTAATGACACATCTGTACCTATAGATATGGCTGCTGCGATGCCAGTTGGCCCTTTGCAAGTCTGGCCGGAGGGGCTCCAGCATGTCCAACATGATCTCATGCAGCTGCGTCAGCGTAATCCCCGTTATGAGTCATATTGGTTTGGCGCGTTGGTCACCATGTTTGGTTTTGTCTTTCCCTCCGCGACCCCACAGCGTTTCTACGTACGACCACAATTTACTCTTCGGCCACCAGTGGGCAACGCACTACCCGCCGAGGATGCGCCAGGACCCGATCTGGTAGATCCTGATCCCTCTGATGGTGAAGACGAGGAGGAAGCGGGCAATACCTCGCTTATCTCCCAGGGCTACCGCGTGCAGGGAAGAGGGCAAGGGCGAGAAATGGCGATTCGGATTCCTGATTTTATGATTGATTATTCTCAAGGCGACGGTGCGCCCCGAAGATTCTTGCTCCTGATTGAGGTCAAAGCATCAATTCGTCCTAATCATGAAGACATCAGACGGTTCTCTCGCTATGCTTTGCGTCTGCAGCAAATCGAACAAGCTGGTGTCGCAGCTATCCAAAATATTGTTATGATGCTTATTGCAGGGGGGCATGTGTACACCTGGGATTTTGCGCATTTGCCTCTGGATTTTGAGCTCGAGGACCTATTGGCGATGGAGTTTTTACAAGCTGATAGCACACAGTTTCTGGACACGCTATTCGCTATACGGGATCATGCTACGCTGCTATAAATGTATTGCTTCCTTTGCTGTCCGACACATGCTTGTTTCTGCACAATTGGTTCCATTGGCACATCAACAGTTCCGGCTTGCTCAGTCGTCTGTAACACAGTGGTGGCTAGTTACGGTGGTTAGGACCAATTGCCAGCTGTAGACGTATCAACAAATATACCAGTATCACCAGTGAAAGATTTGGACGAGGTAATCGCCAACAGAAAGAATTATGTACAAATCACACAATCATATCAAAAACAGGGTGTTGAAGCGGATGAACGAATTGAAAGTTGCAACTCCAATACAAACAGTCACGAAAATCAGAGCCATACTCAGCCAGTGTCAGCGCTTCACGCCGCCGTATGATAGAGGTAACGGACAGTGTATTGATAAACTAGAATACCATACACGATAGAGGAGGAACGCAGTGAGGTGGGGGATTTGTGCCGCCGACCTGCGAGCCCCGCTCGCAAGATGGGCAGCAGATTCCTTCTTTTGGCATATATGCATCTATTGCGAAGGAGCGTGGCGTGTGGCGTGTGGGGCGCTGCCGGGATGAGGGAGAATGAGGATGGGTAGGAAGAAAAGTCACTTTCATCGCGCTACGTGCGTGGCAGACGATCTGTACATGCAAAAGAGGTCAAGCGGAAGTAGCGTTGCTCCGAGACAGTGGCGTGTTTTTGATGGAGCGAAAACCGTCTCGGGAATCGCGGCAGTGACTCGTGGCT
>WSTK01001038.1:0-10510 GCA_019616945.1 Ceratobasidium sp. 414 | reverse complement strand
GATGTATGTCCTTAGTATAAATAGATCATGAAGCAAGCCTGAGTTCCTCAGCTTGCTTCGCCTTGTCACTTCCTCGCCATAGTCACCCTCCCAGGGTGCACAGGGGGGATACTCCCCCTGTGTTATGCTTAGTACCCATGTCACTTTACTATCGCGCTATAGGGCTAGCAACCCTCTTACTAAAGTATTCAAGTATCTATCTCCCAAGGATCTCACAGCTTACAGCATGAAGCCACTTAATCAACCTTCGTCAGTGACTTAAAGCAGCTAGCTCCCCAATTACTATGCATACATGGCGCATATATGGCGCATACATCAAGGATCCAATACCTGAATCAACCATCCAAGAGACCTAAAGTCAAGACGCAAGGAAACACCCAGCGAGAATGCGAGGCTCGCAACAGTAATGCACTGTTGGCTTCTTAGAACTTAGCAGTGATGCGATAAAGCCTTCACTATAGCTAATCCTTAGAGATAGCACACCCAGGAGAGTACAACACAGGAGTCTGATTGAAGGTGAATTGACTGGTGAGTGTCTGGCTCTCCAGAGACCACTCTTATATACATGTGAGAGGGCGAGTGAGTCATACAAGTGAGCCAATCACATGGGTCCACAACAAAGGAGAAAAGAAACACGTCATAGAAGGTCCATGGCTTCTTCATACAAAGGAAGCATGTCCATATCCACACCAAACAAAGGAGACCAAGTAGGAACAGGACAAATAGAATAACTCACCCTTGTCACCATCTCCATGGTGACATGCACATCCCCATGGAACATCAGGCACCAGTAGGAAGTGTTCAGCCTGAGTTTGTGCCATGTACTATTGACCTCGCTGTTGGTTGCCGCATTCCAACACTCCCCCTCAATCAACAGCGTCAAAACCGTCCTCGGCTTCCCCTCCTCCGCTATGAACTGGTCCAGGACCAGTCGCTGCCATTTCACCCTGGCCTGGAACTCGCTCGTCACTGACCCACTCCAGTAGTTCCGTTTCTCCTTGCACCATCCCTCCTTTCCTCGCTGTCCCTTTGAGTTGACCGAGTAACCTCTCGCAATGTGGGCGAGGGAGAGCCTTGGTGAGCGCATCGGCCAGGTTATCTTCTCCCGGTACGTGGGATAGTACAACATCTTTCCATTCAAGTGTGTCTTGAATAAAGTGATGCCGGATGTCGATATGTTTCGACCGAGAGTGAAATTGTGCATCCTTCGTGAGTGCGATAGCAGAGTGGGAGTCCGTCCGAATTGAGATGGGTGAGGATGGTGGTAGTCTAAGGTCTGTGAAGAACTGCCGCAGCCAGAGACCGTGTCTTATAGCCAGAGAGAGTGCCATGTACTCGCCTTCTAGTGTCGACAGGGCAACCGTCACCTGCTTCTTCGACGTCCATGAGACTGCTCCCCCTGCAAGGATGAACACATGTCCAGAGATGGACTTCCAATCTAGAATGTTCTGTCCCCAGTCCGCATTGGAGAATGCAATCACTTCTTTGTTCCCATGCCCTGAGTACATAATTCCAGAATCAGCAGCTCCCTTCAGGTATCTATAGACTTGCTTTATCCCCGCTCTATGTTCCGGCCTGGGGTTCGACGTGAACTGTGATAGGTGTTGTACTGCATACGCTATTTCTGGGAAAGACCCAAGTGCTGCATAGAGTAGTTCACCTATCCTTGTTGCATAGGGATAGTCAACCAGCTTGCCTTTGTACCTCTTCAGCTGAAGTCCTGCCCTCATTGGAGTCACTGCTGGGTTTGCATCCGCTAGTCCCATTCGTTCGACAATGGAGTGAATATACCTGTCCTGTGAAATTGTGATCGTTCCCTTGTTCCTATCCCGAGAGATCCGATAGCCAAGAAAGGAGCTTAGCTCACCCAGATCCCTCATGTCAAACAACCCCATCAGTTCCTTCTGAACGGACTTCCCAGCTCCCTGTGTTGTGAAAATTGCAATGTCATCCACGTACACTGCCAGGATGGAGATCTCGCCCTGCCTGTTTCTGATGAACACCGATTGTTCTGACGGAAGTTGCTGATAACCAATCGCCCTGACTTTCTCATGGAAGAGCCTATGCCAGATTCTCAGTGCTTGTTTGAGTCCATATAGCGAACCGATCAGTTTTAAAACCCTGTTCATGCTGTCTTCATAGCCCTGGATCTGCTTCATGTGGATTTCTTCCTCTACCCTTCCGTTGAGGAATGCCGACTTGACATCCAGTCCATAGATGTCCCAGTCATGTATTGCTGCCAGAGCAAACAAGGTGCGTAGTGAGTCCAACCTGAGAACATGGGCGAAGACTTCACTGTAGTCAATGCCTGCCTGCTGTGCAAAGCCCCTTAGAACGACTCGTGCCTTCCTCCTGATGATTTCCCCATCGTTGTTCCGTTTAACCGCCTGTACCCATTTTGGCGTCATGATCTTTGCTGTCTTTGGCATGTTGCAGATCTCGAATGTTCCCATTTCCTGCAGTATGGCCATCTCCTCATCTTGGGCAATCTCCCATTGGTCCTTATCCCAGCTAGTCAGTGTGTCTTCATAGGTGGGGTGATCTTGATCATGGGGACGTGACATAGCTGAGTAAGCCATCCCCTCCCATTCCTCTTCTATGATCCCTAGCAGGGACTCATCCACATCGTCCTCCGAGAGTGTTGGTTCGATGGTGGCTGGGGTAGAGGCAGGTTCTGGATAGACGGGAACTAAGCCCTTGTATAGCACATTGTCTTCCGTTGGAAGGCCATGTCGGTCAATCGACGCATAGTCCCTTCGCTGTACTGTGGTCCTTGCAGATCTCCTTGGCTGCTGTTGTACGAAACGAGGTGTGGTTGGTTTCTTTGGTGGAGGTGGTTGGACTGGCCTGAGAGGCTTTGGAGGAGGCAGCATGGCTGGTTCCTTGCCCTTGTCCTCCTTGACCGGAGTCTTGGGCCTTTCCTCCTTTACTGGTTGGACCGACGAGGCGACCTGCCGAGGATCTACCCCCCCTCCAACCAGTGGAACGTCATCCTTGTCCTCCTCATTGTCATCCGGGACCACCCTTCTGTTGGCACCAGCAGCAAAAACCACATTCCGAGACAGTAGAACTTGCCTGGTGTCTGCCTTCCAGTACCTATACGCCCTCGAGTTGTCCCTGAAGCCCATAAACTTGTACTTCCGGGCCTTCTCATCCAGCTTCCGCACCTTCCCACTCTGGTCCAGCACCCAGAGGTCTGCACCGAACTCCTCCAGCTGTGTGTAGTTCGCTCCTTTCCCAAAGAACATTTCATAGGGGGTCCGCCCCATCACCCTCGTGGGCAGGCGATTCCTCACATATGTTGAGTGAGCCACTGCCTCCTGCCAGAGGTATTTCGGGAGTTGATGCTGAAACAGCATGGCCCTGGCAAAGTCCATGAGCGTCCTGTTCAGTTGTTCCGCCACACCATTCTGCGCAGAGCTGTGAGGGGCGGTTTGCTCGAAGAGCATTCCTTGGGACTCAGCGTATTCCTTCATCTCCTTGTTGAGATATTCCTTTCCATTATCCGACTGCACCCTCCTTATCGTTCTCCTGGTCTGCATCCTGATCAGTGCCTCAAACCTTTTGTAGCAATCCCACACTTCCTTGGTCGATTTCAGGAAGTATACTGCAGAGAAATGCGAGTAAAGATCTGTGAAGGTTATGAAGTACTCACTCCCTTGCAGGGAGCACACCTGCGCCTTCCCCCACACATCTGTGACAACCATATCCCCAACCGCGGGGTAGATGGTTTTGGATGCCTTGGGGAATGCCCCTACATGTAGTTTGCCCTTGATACAGGCCTCGCACTGGTAGTCCTTCGGCGACTCCTTGACCTCGAAAGACCCTGGGTTTTCCTTGACCACTTGTTCAATGGCTTTCTGGTGCACATGCCCTAGTACTTGGTGGAGTTCTTCCCAGCTCCTCGGCTTTGCGACCCCTGCTGCTCCCAGTGCCGTTGAGCATCCCATGCCTGTCTTTGAGGAGACAAAAGCCCTGTAGAGGCCCCTTCATCCATGGCTGGGCCTCTGTCCGTATCTGAACACTATGTTGGTGCCCGGTTCCATGATGAAGACCTTTCCCTTTTTAAAGGTGCAGGCTATGTCGTTGTCATCGAACCGAGATATTGAGAGAAGGTTGTTGTTGAAGGATGGGACAAACGCGCAGTTCTTGAGTAGGACAGTCGTTCTTCTACCATTCGGCACAGTGAACTCTACTGGCACCTCTCCTCTTCCCAGTATAGGCATGGATCCTGCAACACCTCGCACAATTTGGTTCGACACCAGCGTATAAGTGGAGAAAGTGATCTTATTGTTGACAAAGTGTGAGTCAGCACCCGAGTCTACAAGCCAGTCTGGATCCTTCCCTTTTCCCTTGTCATCCATCTGTTCTGCCATATGAGCGTAGTAGACTTCCTCAATCTTTGCTTCCGCAGGTTTGGACTCTGCCTCGTTTGCTTGTGCTATTTGTGGCTTCCTTGTGCCTATGGCCACTCCATCTGCGATCCTACTCCGGCACTCCCATTCCCAGTGGCCCTGCTTCCTGCAGTAGTTGCAGCTCCCTGGCTTCCTGTCCTCCCTGGGCGGGGCGCTCGATGACGCGTTGTTCTTGGGTTGGGGCTTGTACTTCTCATACCTTGCAGCCATCGCCTGTTCTTCGACTGCGTTGCTTTCCCGCTGCTGTTCTTCTGCCAGAATTTTCACCTTGATGGTTCGAGCAACTTCATCGTGTTTGGCGTCATCGGAGAGTTTCTCCAGATCAGTTTGGAGTGTCTGGATGAAGACATCCCAGGACAGTGGAAGGGAGGATGCCATGGTAATGGTGTAATCGAACGAGGATCCATATCGCTCGTTGATGCTGCGGAGTTTGTCGTACATTTCCTGCATGACTCAAACGTGCTCCCCAATGGGTTCTCCATCCAGCATGCGTTGAGTGAAGAATTTTCGCCTGGTATGCATGAGGGCGACAATGTCGGTGGTTTGGTAGAGTGTGTGGAGGCGTTGCCAGGCGTTGAGAGCAGTAGCCGAGGACTGAATGTTGGTCATAACCACAGGTTCGACCGATCTTCGGATGTTGGCGAGTACCGTTCAGTCGTTTTTCTCCCATGCCTTCACCTGTGCTGCAGTGACCAGCAGGCTGCTGGTAGTGCTGATGACCGGTTTCTTTGATAGGTCGTTGTCCTCGTCCAGGTGTCCTTTGACATCGTTGATTGCTGCCCAATCGAGTATGAGGGTCCTGAAGATTGTCCAGTTCTCCAACCCCTTAAGCGCCTCTTGTAGCTTGAGTGTAGAGAGCTTGGGTGGGCTGGCAGCGGATGACATGACAGTGACCTGTGATGCTGGGACTGGAGGTGCAGAGCCTGCTTGAGGTGGAGCGTACGTTGATGAGGTTGGAGCGAAGGAATCGAGTGTGGTGAGAGGCTCCTCCGACGATACAGAGGACATGCACTAGTTTGCAGTTAATCAGAGTAGCAAGACTAGTGGGCTGGGGCTCATAACCTGTTGGCTTCTTAGAACTTAGCAGTGATGCGATAAAGCCTTCACTATAGCTAATCCTTAGAGATAGCACACCCAGGAGAGTACAACACAGGAGTCTGATTGAAGGTGAATTGACTGGTGAGTGTCTGGCTCTCCAGAGACCACTCTTATATACATGTGAGAGGGTGAGCGAGTCATACAAGTGAGCCAATCACATGGGTCCACAACAAAGGAGAAAAGAAACACGTCATAGAAGGTCCATGGCTTCTTCATATGAAGGAAGCATGTCCGTATCCACACCAAACAAAGGAGACCAAGTAGGAACATGTCATGACCTGTCAGGATGCGAAATGATATGGGTGATCTCAGTGAAAGTGGAGGTGGAGTCGATCACGTGTCCTTGTTTACTGGTGGTAAACCAAGGTAGGCATGTGCGCGTGTGTGTTCTTCAAGTGGCGGGCGTGCCACGAGACACGGCGACTTGGCGAGAAAGTAAGAGTGTGTCGGACAAGGGAGGCTTGCGACGAATAGACGAGTAGGGTCCCTAGAACCCCTAACAAGTAAAGTGGAGTTCAAGAGAGAGCGAAGGCGAAATGTCGTGTCTCCAGTGTGAAGTCCTGAGAGGGACTCTAGGTAGCAGAGACGACAAGGTGAAGCAAGCTGGAGTATCCAGGCTTGCGCACCGCTGTATTTATACTACGTACATGAGTCCGAGTCATACAGCGTGAATGGCAGAAGGCTGCGCATCAGCACGAGACACGCGTACACCTGAGTCAAGCTGCACAGCCGAGGCTAACGCGTACACTGAGTCAGAGTCTGAGAAGCAGAGAAGGCACATGCGGCCTAAAGCTGGTGGCGAACAAGGCGAGCCATGAGAAAAGTTGGGGGTGAGAGCACAAACTCCCGACATTCCCCCCCCAAAAGTGATTGTCTTTAAAGACAAATCCAAAGAAAGACGATCACAAAAAAAAGAAGTAAAAAACAGAGTGTACAGGAAAGAGAAAAAATCTATCTAAGTCACTTGGGTGGTGGCCCATTGTCTGCCCAGCTAGTTTCCAGGGGCCCATCTAGCTAACTACTGGTTAACCCTTTCGGGTAGCCCTAGCTTGTGTCCCATGAGCTTACCATCCATGCTCCTCGTCCTTGATCTTGAGGGCGGCCATGTCCTTGTCGAGCTGGTCCTGGGCGGCGTCCCAGGCCCGTTGGTCAAGCCAGTCGAAGAACTGGTCCTCGGCGAGGATTTTGTCCTTGATGAGGTCGTAGACCTCTTGGCGGTTGAGGGTTTTGGTGACCCCCCAGTATCCACTGGCGACCTGCTTTTTCCAGGCAATGATGCCTGCGTCAATGAACTCGCCGACTGCGTCCCCCTGGACCCAGTGTCAGGAGTTCGTGTCGCTCCCCCTGACTGTGTTTTCTTTCTCTGGGCTCGTCCTTCTTTTTCTCGTGGCTCGCTCCTCTTGCCACCAGCCTTAGGCTGTGTGCGCCTTCCTTTGCTTCCTTCTGACTAGGTGTATGCGTCAGCTGTAGGCTGCGCATCTTTTGACTCAGGCTGTAGCCTGCTTCCTTGACTCGTCTTCTTGATTGGCGGATGATTTACAAGCGCAGCAACTGTGCCAATCTACCGCCATTCTCTGCTGTATGACTCAGATGTACTTAGCTAATATAAATACAGCAGTAGACAAGCCTGGATTCTCCAGCTTGTTCTACCTTGTCATTGTCCCTATCGTCACTAGTTAAGCTCAACCACCTGGGTGCCCTCCAAGGGACCCAGGGTGGGCCTTCACTTGTCACACCCCTATCGTCATTAGTTAAGCTCAGCCACCTGGGTGCCCTCCCAAGGGACCCAGGATGGTCCTTCACTTGTCACCTCAGTTTCTCGTCTTGTGGCTTTACAGCACCTCGCCACTCAAGATTCTCACTCTGTCAAGGACAATGCTTGCACATACACCTGACATCCTGACTTGCGACCCATCGAGGCTCGTCGCACCACGGCATCTCTCGACCCTAGGGCTTCAGCATAGAGCCTAAGGGAACTCCAACACTCGTCCTCCTGAAGACTCTCGAGACTGCAACCCATCGCCCGGCGACAGGTCGCGACACCCAGAAGTCGTCCTCCTTCCACTTGATGGCGCTATTGGGGGCCCACCTCGAGTGCTCGACGACCTTCTTGACCAACCAGCTGCAGTACCCCCGTAGGAGGTAGATCGGCTTGGCGCGCATCTCGGCGCCGGTGATGGGGTGCTGGCGGGTGTTGCACCATTTGAAGAGTCCCCGGCCCAGGACGGCGAGGGTATCGCCCCTCCACTCGCATCCCCACACCTCGTCCCTGGGCAGGGTGGAGAGGTTGGCGCTGGGGTCAAGCCGCTTGGCATAGCGGACTGTGTTGTTCTCGTAGGTGCCCACGCCGGGGTAGACAGTGTAGGGGGAGTGGGTAGACCCAGAGCGGAAGGCAGGCATGGTGGACTGGGAGTGGTAGTGGTAGTGGTAGTGGTGGGTAGGATGTCTGGACTGGCTTTTCCCTTCATCCTTTTATAACCCGAGGGGAGCGGTGCGTTGGGGTATTTTCGCCGCAAGTTGTCCATGGCGTGCTTGACGTCGGCAAACTTCTCCGCTGATTCCCACGAGTTCTCGCTCGAGTCATACCCTTCCCATTTGATCTCGTACTTCAACCCTTCTTTTGTCTGTTGCCATCCCACGATTTCTTCCACCCGGTATTCTTCTTCTCCGTCTTCTGTAATAATTGGTGGCGGCCGAGGCTGAATACAGTTAAAATAATCCTTCTGAACCGGGGAGAGAAGTCCGATGTGAAACACATTGTGTATCCTCATGGTTTTGGGGAGTTCCAGTTCATAGGCGTGGGAAGAGACCTTTTTTGTTACCCTGAAGGGTCCTGCTTGTTTCTTGTCAAGCTTCTTTGAGGGTCTCGTGGTTCGTATGTTCCTCGTATTCAGCCAGACCTGTTCTCCTACTTCAAAGTTCGGCGGTTCCTCGGGTTCCCTTGTTTGTTGCTCCATTTTCGCCCTGGCTTTGTCCCATACCTCCTTCATGTGATTTGCAATATCGTTGGCGCGTGGATTACTGCTTTGTTGGCTTGTGATTTCCCATGCTGGTGATTGGCCATATAGGGTCTCGAAAGCGGATTGTCCTGTGGCGGTGTTGACATGGTTATTGTGGCAGAATTCTGCTAGAGGTAACCATTTTGCCCAGTCGTCTTGCTCGTAATTGCAGAAGCTTCGCAAGTAGTTTTATAGCCATTGGTTCGTTCTCTCGGCTAGTCCATCTGTTTGGGGGTGATAGGCCGTGGAGAAACGGGGTTTGATCTGCAGTCTTTCGTAGAGAGCCTTCAGGAACTTGCTGTTGAAGGAAGGCCCTCGATCAGATATTGTTATTTCTGGGAGACCATGGTGTTTGAAAACTTCTTGTGTGAAGATCTCGGCTACCTCTTCTGCGTCTATGTTCTCGTTGCAGGGAATGAAGTGTGCCTGTTGTGAGAAGCAATCTACAACTACCAGGATACTATCGAACCCCATGGATGGTGGGAGTTTCACGATGAAGTCGTAGTTGACATGTTGCCAAGGTTGTTCTGATAGTTCAATACTTTTTGGGGGTGTGGAGCTGTTCACTGTTTTGGCCTCGTTGCAGGTCCGGCATCCATCTACATATTGATGTACCTCCTGCGTCATTCCAGGCCAGTAGTATTGTCGTTTGATGATTTAGAGTGTCCTTTCCCTCCCCTGGTGTCCTGCTACTGGTGAGTCGTGGTGCGTTCGTAACACGGCTTTCTTGATTTCTGGATCTTTGGGTATGACGATCGTGTTGTCGTACCAGAGTAGCCCTTCCTTCCAGCTGTATCTTCGGAACTGCTTCTGTATGCTCGGGGGTAGTTTCTCCTTGTTTCGGGTGTTCATTATTACTAGTTCCAGTTCCTCTTCCTCTCTCTGGGCGTCTTTGATTGCTTCAATAAGGTCAAAATCTAGGGTGGCTTTGAAACCGTGGAATCATTCTGCCGCGATCATGATCTGTTCCGGGTTCGGAATATCCTCATAATTGGCGCGTCATGAGAGAGCGTCCGGTTTCTGGGATTGCTTTCCTGGTCGGTAATGTATTTCGTAATTGAAAGAAGCCAGTTCTGTGTACCATCGAGCGTGTTTCTGATCCTTGACCCTAGCGTCCTTCCAAAACTGCAGATTCCTATGATCGGTGTATATGAGGACCGGGATTTTGGTGTCTTCAAGGTATAGTCGCCAGTGTTTTAGGGATTCTACTATCGCCAGTAATTCCTTGTTGTATGTGTCGTAGTTTCGTTGGGCTGGGTTAAAGCTTTTTGATAGGAAGGCGATGGGATGTAACTTTCCGTCTTCCTGGTATTGGCTGAGGATGGCACCTAAGGCTATGCCTGACGTGTCTGTTTCCAAGATGTATTGTTTGTCGGGGTTAGGATACACTAGAACGGGCTCTTTGGTTACGGCGTCTTTGATGGCCTGTACCGCTTCTTGTTCAATGTTCGTCCATTTCCAGGGTCTTCCTTTTTGTGTTAAGTCATGTAGGGGTCAGGCTATTAGGCTGAAGTCTGGAATGAATCGTCGGTAGAAGTTGCAAAAACCCAGGAAGGCTTGGTTCTGTTTGACGGTCTTCGGAATAGGCCAGTCGATAATGTCTTGAACCTTGCTTTTGTCCATGGAGATTCCTTCAGGGCTAATGACTAGGCCGACGTAGTCTACCATGGTGACCCTAAAACGGCATTTCTTTGGTCGGACAAATAGGTGGTTCTGTCGAAGCCTTTCCAGGACTGCTCGTACATGTTCTGTATGTTCCTCGTCATTCTTTGAAAAGATAAGGATGTCGTCCAGTGTTGTGAGCTGTCGTACAGCCCCCAACTTTTCCTTCTCTCGGGCGCCTCTGGCCCCCTTTTGTCTTGTGGCTTGGCGTTGCTTCTGGTCGACTCGTCTGGGAATGGCAATCAACTCACACATGTACGCGTGACTTGTCCAGTTGACTCGCCTTGGAATGGCGGTTGACTGTCGTAGATAGATGACTCACCTGTACTAGCGTAG
>WSTK01001037.1:0-10512 GCA_019616945.1 Ceratobasidium sp. 414 | reverse complement strand
CTGGTTCTTTAGTAAAAGTGCAAAGTTTATTTATTTATTCCTGTAAGACCATAGATTGTGCCTCGTTTTACATGTACGGAGCGCATATAGTAGCCAGTGCGGC
This sequence comes from Ceratobasidium sp. 414, assembly GCA_019616945.1. Classification (NCBI taxonomy): domain Eukaryota; kingdom Fungi; phylum Basidiomycota; class Agaricomycetes; order Cantharellales; family Ceratobasidiaceae; genus Ceratobasidium; species Ceratobasidium sp. 414. The sequence continues at coordinate 10,409 of WSTK01001037.1, read as the reverse complement.
ACTGGGATATGGACTTCCGGCTGTCATCAAGTTTGATCACGTGACTACCAGAAAATCTGGGTGAATTTCAAATCGAAATCACGCACTGGAGAGACCTTGCAGGAGCAAGGTGATGCGAGTCACATCGGATGCGCAGGAGGGACTTCCCGCACGCCTGGAAAACAGTGGACACCTAACCTGATCACGCGGCATCTGACGTAGTTCCGGGAAAGTGCTATTACAAACTACTGTAAATCCCTGATGTAAGTTGCCTTGAAGAAAGTACAGTACATGTGGTTTCTTCCCGAACTCCAGATGGATGACTTGCCGTACCAAATGCCAATTGCATCGTTGGGTCGAGTCAAAAATACCTGGACCTTTTCTTGCTCTGCAGCACACGGGCGCCAAAAATCTACCCTTGTCCCTACCTAAACTAGATATAGGATCTGCCGTTCATATGCAGGTTCATGTCTGCTGTCAGATTCAATTGATATGAAGCTGCAACCGGGTACCCTGGTGTTCCTGGTGCGCCCTCGTGGGTGCGCTCCTCCAACCCTTGGCCTCGGAGGCGTTATAAAACCTGCAATGGCGAACAGCGGCCTCACCCCCTCTGATCGGCCTCGGGCGCAGAACCCGACACCGACCATAGACGTTCATCCTGACTCCTTTTCTGCGACTAGCTTACGATGGGACTCCTTGAATATCCTCTTAGCCATCCATACCCGAGAGAGCGTACGTTTACCGCTGTCACAATTATCCTCGTTCTATTGCTGCTGCCCGTTCTGGTACTGGTGAATAGTGAGTAAGAGTTTTCGTTGGCCGCCTTTTGCCGCTTGGGAGTTGGCTGACCAATATTTTGTTTAAAGTTGCGACAACAGGTTATGAATTGGTACCTGCGCTCCGTCCAGAATTCCAGGCCAACGACACGGTCCCAGACTGGTGGAAATCACCTCGCCTCCCACGGCTCCTACGACGAAGTGCCCCTCTGTGCGAGCCGAAGGACTTTGGTCGCGGAGACGTTATTCGTCTAACGCCCTCCTTGTTCGAGTACAGAATTCTCAGCGCCTGGCGGAACACGACAGTTCGGGATCCCGGAGACGAATCTCGTGTTGAATATCGAGGGGCCTCGTTCAGTCAGTGCTATGTGTACGACGCCCGATTTGATTACGACATGATGGACTGGACTCAAACCGTAACTGTATGCAAGCGAGTTATTATTAGTGCCGAGCATAGCTTAACATTTGAGGTTTACTAGGTTGCCATACGCTGTCCCGAAGCCCCTATTATCGCGTTCATGGAGACCTCTGTCACGTTCGCCAACGATATAACCAAAGACCTGGTTGGACAGTACTACGGCTACAACACCGATTTCTTTGATTTCGTCAACCAGACATCCCGTGATTACCGCAGGGCTGTTTTCGCAGTCTTGGACGTCATATCGACAGATTCCCTTATGATAATGGGCGGGCAACATCTTTCATCGCCTGTTCTCACTCTGAGCGCTCGCATCAATGAGTCCTACAACCTTGAGTCTACTCAAATCACGTACTTGAATGGCACGTTCGTGTCATCTGACGAGGATTCGATGGGCCCGGCTGCGATTTATCGTGACTCGGTTTACAACCTGGTCAGCGCCGTCGCGAATGCTGTATACCTCGATCTCGGGGGTCCAGGACCACTCCCCAGCAACATCTTCCGAAACCAGTCGGCTGTGAACAGCACGTTTGCTCCCAACCTAGCCCCAGTACCGATTAACCCTGACTCGTGGGTCCGCGACACCAATTCGTTTTACTATGGCAAGGTCGTCCAACCATACCAAACCTGGGCGCAAATGCTGCTTGCCGGGCTCCCCGCAAATATTACGCTTGGAAACTTGACAGGACTTCCTGAAGACTCGAAGATGGTGACGAATTATCTATGTCCGAGCTATCAGCTCAAGCCAATGTCGTCGTTTTTGGCGAGCGTTTTTGTTGGAACGGCCACTATGTATCTTTCAGTTTGGGCTGCATGGGCGTTTGTGACGGCAATCGTTGCGCGGCAGATCAGGGGACCTTGTGAGTTGACTCGCATTGTGGTCAAACTGCAACTAATCTCGGGACTTCTGTAGGTGTTCAGTGCACTTGTGGCACGCTTCTCGACGGCGAGAAAGAGGCCGCTCCTCATTTCCGCCACGAGCATGTAGTGGCTCCTGGATTAGCGGCGGGCTTGGTCCCTCCACCTCCAGCACTCCGCTCTGATGCAACCGACTCGGACCCAGGTAAAGGGAAGAACGGGTAAGCCAGGTTCTCGGTCATATTCATAGTTGAGTTGCTGACCCCGATTTTAGTGATCATTCCACCGAGTCCATCCAAGAACTTCCCAAAAGCAGTTGAACCGCGTGAGGAGATGTTGGGGCATGAGCGTGATTGTATTGATTCTAATTGTAGTTTTTTGTATACCCCTGTTCTATCTTTGCCCCCATGACAGCATATATTGCAATCGAATCTATTTGAGGGCGCATATACCTGCAAGATAGCTTCCTACGGCGGGTGCAGCACTTCGAGTACATGCCACTGAACCCCGGACTATGAGTGAGTTGATTCCGGAGGTGAGCGGAGGTACGGGTGTGTCAACGATAGGGAACAAAATAAATATTGCGGTCCGTAGACCGTCCACTCTGAACTAGCGTGTCATCCTTGTGCAGGGGTCATGCTAATCTTCTCTGTATCGTTCCAATTTTTGTATATGTCACTCCGAAGAGGACAAATATTGATGTAAAGTAGGCGTCACGCAGATCCCACCACCTGACCCTAACCTATCGCTTTTTGATGGCGCTTAGGCGTTTTTTGACACTGTATGCTCGTTTTCTCGTCAATGAGGCCAAATTTGAGGAATTGGCCAAAGCCAAAATCTTCAATTTGAGCCCAATTGTATGTGTATGCGAACGGTTTCGCTCGTCTCTTGCTTAACGGTGCTGTGAAAACTGTTCTTCCTCGAGCAAGAATTTGACATCGAAGCAAAAGCAGCTCGAGCGCTTTGAGCTGTTGCCTTGCAACGGATCCATGACCTCATCAGCGGACTCCGGGGTCCAGAGTGCACATTGCGTAGTGAAGTTTAAGACACAAGGTCGCTCTAGGCTCGTTATTTCTTTATGTATGTACATAACCTGGCGCAATTTGATGATATTGAATGTGAGCAGGAGTCTGTCGATGACCTTTGAACTCTTTTGTGGCCCATCCAATCACCTGCGAGCCGCTTAAGCCGCTCGCGTATGCGTCGACAAATTGCTGTACTCGTGCAGAAAACCTGTATCTCGTGATAGGAATACAGCAGCATGAGTAATATATAAAATACCCACTCACTTCCTCATGGACAATGGTGGTACCAAGTCAACAGCCTCAAGCATGTTCGATGGGTGGTCAGGATCATCAGCTAGAGTGGGGCGTGGTCGAAAAAACATGTTTAAGTCACTGAGTGTTGTCTTTTCATGATGCTACATCCTCCTACTAAGGCTCTTCCAATGCAGGCCAGCTGGTTTCTTCTTTTGAGACTGACATTTGGCATAATAACAAGGTGAGCGTATCCAGGAAAACGGACCCCGGAGTCCACTGCTGAGGTCATGGGTCCGTTGCAAGGCAACAGCTCGGAGCGCTCGGGCTGCTTTTGCCTCGATGTCAAATTCTTGCTCGAGGAAGAATGGTTTTCACAGCACCGTTAAGCAAGAGACAAGCGAAACCATTCGCATACACATACAATTGGGCTCAAATTGAAGATTTTGGCTTTGGCCGATTCCTCAAATTTGGCCTCGTTGACGAGAAAACGAGCATACAGTGTCAAAAAACGCCTAAGCGCCATCAAAAAGCGATAGGTTAGGGTCAGGTGGTGGGATCTGCGTGACGCCTACTTTATTCTCGGGGGTCGGTTGAGTGCCCAAAATAATAGAATCCGGCTTTGTGGGTAAGGGTCAGCTTGGTCGTGTTGATTGAACCCGGTCCGAGGATCTCATTCGCATTGTACCAGGCCTGGTATGGTATTGCCACTGAAGTAGCAGTGATTAATAGGACTCTGCGCGAGCTACGGCCGCATTCCAGTCATGCTATAGTATGAAAGATGGCCCAGGCGGCCCATAGACCTTGCCACTGCTTGGTGGTCATGGCAATATCAAATGCTGGCGAGTCGATTTATGCGTGCCAGCAGAAGGGAACTGGGGTTTGGCTTTGGTTTTGGCCTTAGGGTGGCAAATGGGCTTGGGTTTAGGTTTGGCCTGGGGATGATGAGCGGGCCGGGACTTGGCCTGGGGCTGGGGTTTGGACTTTGGACGGCGAAGTTCTGACCGCACGTGCGATTCAGCTGTGTGAGTAAAATTAACCTAAAAACAAAGTATTAGTTCCACGAAACGATACGAGGCTGGTGGTCACAACAAGCACTTCCAATCCATGGACCCGGAGATGTAAAGTAAACCGACGGACCCGTCCCGCCCCACAAGAACAGTGGGTTGGTCGCATTTAATATGAACCTCAGGGGCAAATGAATGGGAAAAACATACAAACACGAAAAACCACTTGGGTTTTGCATGGCCCGACGGACGTTCTGGCGAGCCTCGACGGTCCAACTATGGTCTTGGCTCTTCGGGGCTCGGGTGTCAAACACGAATTGGTGCTGGCAGTCTTCGCAGTCGGGAGCAAGTTGGTGCATATACTTGGGTTTTACCCAAGTCTCCTGGGGATGACACATTGCGACCGAGAACCAGAGCGAAAAAGATTATGGAGGCCTTAAAAAAAGCAGTGGATAAGTGCGACGACGATGGCGTTGAAGAGCGCTTACTGAAATAGGCGGAGGAAGTCGGCAAGAGAGGGGGATAAAAAGGACTGTGGGGCAACGCGGGTGTTCTGATGCTGAAAACCGAGGGTTTACCGCCGACCAAGGTTAATAACTGTTTGAAGGAGAGGCATGGCTGTGCGCAAGGGAGAAAATAGCAAATGACTGGAGGACAGGCTGTAGTTTGCTAGGAGTTATTGCGTTGCCAAGTGTGTCTAGTGAGCATATACATCACGTGGCGAGACAACTTTATCTTGCACATTTGCGCGGGTTAAAATGCTGACTAATTATGAGGGGGGGAGTGACCTTGCAGTAGCAAGGTGATGTCTACTAGGTGGTCGCACGGCAATAGAGATCTTGTTCACGCTCTCCGGCTGTAATGGCCTGCGTCTATACACTTGTCTATGCACTTGGTCCCGACTATCATCGTGGCTACGACCAGTCTGGATCATCCCCAGAAGGCGATAAACCCTGTGGGAATCGAAACTATGCAGCGACAGGCGACCAAGTGAGCTCGTTGGTACCAAGATACTTCTCCCCGAGGTGTTACACGGACGCTGTGTCACCACAACACTTGGTTCTTTGTATTTCTTCCACGCGGTCCTTGGGGCAATCATGTGTGCGAGAAGGTCGGTTCGTCTTTTCCATCCTCCTAACACTATAACAATAATTTCCTCGTTCCTATGCTGGTAGAACTAGGTATGATGGAGGTTCTTTGCTAGATGATGACTCGCCGGCTAATCCCTTGAATTAGTCTTGTGAAATCGCGGAAAGGGTGGGTCGGTGACGTTGTGGCACACAAGATAACTTGGCGAGATATATCTAGATCCACACGTACGGCAGCGCTTAGGTGCGAGCTCCGGTCCGTCAAGTGTCTAACGAAGACACCTCGTGTAAGCCCGTGGTAAGGGGTGTTCACGCGTTCGGATGACGACGTCGGCATGGGATTGGTAGGGCTCCGGTGCTCGGGGCGTGTCGATGTCATAGTCGTGACAGTTTTCGTAGATTGCGTGCCGACCTAATTCTGTCACTCGAGCCAGGCTGGAGCATGAAATCAGGTTCGGCTCCCGCCAGAATTCACGCTGCTGCTACGAAGCGCGAGTGTACATGTGCTCCCGTGTGCAAAACTAGCGTCACCTATTGCGAGGACAACTAACAAATAGGCCTTCCTGAGCCTATGTTCCTCGCTTCATCTCTCACGCACCCCAACTCTCAGTTCTCCGATGGCAGGTCAGTACCCTCTGTGGTAGTCTTGTGGCTCGCTTTGAGCGTCGTCTAATGCCATGGCCCTTGACTAGATCAACGGGATCCTGCTGTCCAAGTCACCACAATGGGGGCTGCAATGGCCGAGAAAAAAGACCAAGCCGATCCAACAGACAACCGCTCTGTCAGTCAATTCACACCCTCTAGCCCTCTCGACGGCAAAGACCTAGGCGAGAAGCAGGGAGCCGTTACACGAGTGTCCAGTTCAGAGGAATACCATCCCGATGAAGCGGACGACATTGTTGTTCCAACCGAAGAAGAGAGGTTGACACTACGTCGCGTGGCAGGTCATATCCCAATTGCTGCCTGGCTCGTCGTCGTTGTCGAATTTGCAGAACGGTTCTCGTACTACGGTACGACCGGACCATTCGTTAATTACATGTACGTATGTCTGAGCCTTAAACCTTGGCTCTTGGAGTGTGTCGATGATGCTCATGCGCGATTGAAGCCAACGCCCATTGCCAGTAGGGGGTAACGGGGCTGGTGCACCTCCCAAAGGAGGCGAGGGGCGTCCAGGAGCGCTTGGCAAGGGCCAACAAGCCTCCACAGGACTAACCACCTATAACTCATTTTTCTCATACTGCACTCCGATCCTGGGCGCCATCATCGCCGACGCTGTGAGTACTTATCGCTCTGCCTTGGACGGCCCTCTGCTCACAGCACGCATATACCTACGCAGTATTGGGGGAAATTCAAAACGATTAACGTCTTTGTCATTCTTGGTGGAATTGGCCACATTATTCTCGTTGCGACATCGGTGCCCTCGGTCCTCCAAAATTCACCGTCTGGGGCGTTTGCTGGGTTCATCGTTAGCATAACAATAATCGCCTTTGCAACTGGTGCTATCAAGTCAAACGTCTCGCCCCTTGTTGCTGAGCAAATTCCCGACACGAGAGAGACCGTCAAGACGCTGCCAAGCGGCGAGAAGGTTATAGTTGACCCCAACCTGACGATCCAGCGGGTGTTCATGTACTTCTATCTGGTAGGCCAAATCCCGTTAACCGAGAGCACAACCAGCTGATTCTCCTGGTACATCCCAGATGATCAACATTGGTTCACTTTCATCAATTGCAACTACAGAAGTTGAACTTCACATTGGGTTCTGGCTATCATACCTCATCGTAGGTGTTTTCTCCAGTATCTATTGATTTATCCTCACATTTTTTGAACAGCCCACAATCATGTACCTAATTGTGCCAGTGGTCTTGTTTCTCGGTCGAGACCTTTACATCAAGTACCCCCCGCGTGGCTCGGTCCATCTCGAAGCGTATCGAGTCCTTCGTCACGTTTACAAGGGTGTTTGGAGTTGGAATCCACTTGAAACAGCACGCCGATTACGTGACCCTAACCTGTGGGACAAGGCGCGACCAAGTGCTCTCGGAGGAGGCGATATTGAGCGTGAGCAGGACCCTGCCCTGTCGAAAGCAGGGAAAAAGAAGCTCGGGCTGCCAACATGGGATGACGTGAGTGCTAGTTTATCTCGTGAAGGTTTTCGTCATTCATATCCGTTTGGATGCCTAGACCTTCGTGGACGAGATGAAACGGACCATGAATGCCGTCAAGGTGTTTGTGTTCTATCCCTTGTGGGTATCTCCGATGGACCTTTTTGATACGTCGTTTCTAAACATCCACTAGATTTTGGATACCATGTATGCGTGGTTTTGCAGGTGTGGATGGGTGTCAATCAACTGACTGCGCTATTCGATAGACAACCAAATGACGAACAACATTGTGTCGCAAGCTGGCACCATGTCCACCCATGGCGTCCCTAATGATATCCTCCAAAACATCGACCCAATCGCTATCATCATCATCATTCCACTCATGGATCGTATTGTGTAAGTGAAACACTCGTGCCTGCATATATAGGATAGCTTAGTTTCTCCAACTAGTTATCCGGGTCTGCGGAGGCTCGGTTGGGTTGTACGCCCCATCCAACGTATTACTTTTGGGTTTATGCTGGCCGCCCTAGCGATGGTGTACACAGCAGTGCTGCAAAACGCGATCTATCGAACGAACCCTTGCGGCAAGTCTGTCACCACTTGCGATACACCGAGCCACCTGAATGTGTGGCTGCAGACACCTGCCTATGTTCTTATAGCCGCTTCCGAGATGTAAGTCGTTCCAGATCTAGCTGAGGGTGGATCCGGTGGGTGACTCATATTGTCCAGCTTCGCGAGCATCACAGGCCTTGAGTATGCATTCACAAAGGCACCACTGCGCATGAAGAGTTTGGTTATGGCGGCATTCCTGTTCACAACCGCAATCGCAAACGCCATCTCCGAGGCACTTGTGCCGGTCAGTACAGACCCGTATCTTGTGTGGAACGTGAGTCATCAGCAGCGTCGCATATTTCTGTGAAAAATAACTAGAACCTTGGGATAGTATGGCGGATGTGGTATTGTAGCTGTGAGCATTTTTCCTGGTCTCCTATTTTCACTCGCGTTTTCTAACGTTTGGGGTCGCTAGTTCGTCGCGGGGATCGCGTTTTGGCTCTGCTTCCACCATCTTGATCATGAGGAGGAAGCCCAGAACGAGATCGGGCGCCAAGACCGAGGCGGGGATAGGATCACGAAGACAAGCGATATTGAGCAATAAGCGGACTTGAAATGAAATATAATTTTTTGTTGTTTTATAGTGTAGACGTATCATAAGCAGCAAGCCAAGTAGCTTTCCCAGGATTTGAACAGGCCTTTGGGGCAAACCAAAGCCAACACTTGGTAAGTTCACAAAAGTTAACATAAGTTTGAAAGGTGGAATATATAGGTTGAATCAACTGGGGGTATTCAACGAGGGAAGCTCAAGCTGAAGTAATATACACAAACAAGCCGCGCACAAATACGGGATGAAATTGTTTGCAAGCCTCATTCGCTATCGACCTCCTTCCTGTTTTTCGTGTGAGTTTTGGCAGGCACCCAGTCTAGTGTTACGAGCCTTCGCCGTAGGGTCACTAGTGTGACGCGGAGGTGACTTTATACGTGATGGGGTAGGACTGGGGTCCTCGTAGACTTGGAACGATAGACGGACACGACGTATAAGGCTTATAGTTAAGCCACGAAAGATTACTTGACTTAGTGACGATGTGCCACGAGATACGACAGGTTGGTCAAGTGGCTAAGTACCTTTAAGCCACGAGACCCTTGGAGAGAAAGACTTAGTAAGAGGGTTGCTAACCCCTTAGTGCGAAGGTGAAGTGGGACAAGGCGAGAACAAGCTGGGGTGACCAGGCTTGTCCTCTGCTCTCTATATACTACGCAAATACAGGCGAGTCATCTAGCTACGACAGTCAACCGCCATTCCAAGGCGAGTTAACCAGACGAGTCACTTGTACATGTGTGAGTCAACCGCCATTCCCAGGTCGGTCAACCACTGAGCACTGCCGAGCCACGAGACGAAAGGGGCCTGAGGCGCCCAAGAGAAGAAAGAAAGAAAAAGAAGTTGGGGGCTGTACGGCAGCTCACAACATTCTTCCCCCCTTCTGCGCGAGTCCATGCGCAGCAGGGTGAGCAAGAAAGAAGAAGAAGAAAAGAAAAGAAAAAAAAGCAAACAGGAAAAAGAGGGAAAGGCTATCTAAGTACATTTAAGTACGCTTGGGGGCTACATTATCCGGGGCGCATTGTAGCAACGACTGGTTACCCATTTCTACCTTAGGGGGCCCAAACTTGGTCCGACTTACTCCGCCCGCTCGTCGAGCGTCTCGTCAAGACGCTCCCAGGACTCATAGGCCTCCTCCCATCCCATGTGTCGGTTCCACGAGTAGTGGTCGAGCCATTCGAAAAACTGGCCCTTCGACATCCCCTTTCGGAAGAGGAGGTTGGCGACCTGGTCTCGGGTGAGCTCCTCGATCGGCTCGTGGTAGGTCGCTGGCGTCTTGGATCGCCATTCTCGGACGGCGTCGGCGATCCATTCTTGCATGCGATCGGTTCGCACCCACCAGGTGCCATCAGCCTTCCACTCGAGGTCCGGGAACTGGCCTTTTGACTTGGTGACGACCCCGTAGACCGAGTCGCCGACGCACTTGTTCGCGACGTAAAGCTTCGTTCGCGACATTTGCCAGGCGTCGTCCGGCCTTGGCCCGTCCCCGACCCACATGAGGGGTCCGTGCTTTGGGTGATGGAGGGTGTTGCCGCTGAGGGCGCACCCAGCCCGCTCGTGGATTGGGATGTACCGGAGGTCGCATCCGGCGTCGAGCTCCGCCGCGTAGTCGAGGGCGTCCGAGAAGTTGTTGATTTTCCGGCTGTCCCGGACGTATTCGCCCACGCCGCCGTTGCGGAGACGTCCACACTTCTCCCGGACGATGATGTAGTTCCCCATGGGGACGATGTCGACGGTGGGCTTAGGGGCCCACCTCGCTCGTTCCCAGGCGTTCT
>WSTK01001036.1:0-10515 GCA_019616945.1 Ceratobasidium sp. 414 | reverse complement strand
GATAAGAGTTGTCCAATAAGTTCCGAAGTGTCTTGGGCGTGTAAATAAAGGTTGTTTGACTCAAATAAACTGTCTTGGAGTATGGATTGTTCAAGGCTGTCAAATGCGTCTTGGACTAGTTCGAATAAGGGATGTGTCGGCGATAGATCCCTTTGCCAATTCTGTAGGTCTTGTATAAATGCGGGTGGATCGAGAAGAGCGCCCCAATCAGATTCAATAAGTGCGTCAACTTCTCTAAGTCCTGTTGTATCGATTAATCCTGTGGGTTCAGGGTCCTCAAATTCCGGTGTTAGATTTGGAGAAGGGGGTGGTGTTGATAGACCAGTGGTATTTGATGGAGACGACAGTTTGACCGGGTTAGTTAATGGTTGAAGCTTCCTTTGTTTTAGAGCAAAACGGGGCTCATAACCTGTTGAGGATTATCGGATAGATTGATCCGCACTCAATGTAGAAAGAAGTAAAGAGCTTCTTAGCTAGGAAGTAATAGCTAGTAATAGATAGTGATATAACCCGATGAGGACTGTAGCTACATGGGTCAGGGTTTAAATACAAAACGGTAGAGGCAGTACATAGTAGGCTATACTCCGCAGTCATAATAAAGCTATACAAAGCAGTGTTCTATGCGATGCTAAGGCTATACATAAGCGCTACTATCAGAACAGGTATAAGGCTATGTGAGGCTGTATTAGGCGATGCATCAATCAATATCTTCAACATTGCTGGCCCATTCTTGACCCCAAAGGGCATTACTAAGTACTCGAACAAGCCTTCCTTGGTGCGGAAGGCCGTTTTCCACTCATCTCCTTCCCGAATCCGTATGTTATTGAATCCCCACCGAATGTCCATCTTAGTAAAGATGCTAGTGTCCTTGAGTTTGTCGATTAGTTCAGATTGTACCGGCATTGGGAACTGATCCGCCTTGGTGATCGCATTCAGCTTCCTGTAGTCGACAACCAGCCGAAGTCCTCCGTCTGCCTTCTTGACGTAGAAGCATGGGGAGGCGATTTGGGAGGAGCTGGGTCGGATCTTCCCGTTCTTCAGCTCCTCGTCGAGATACTCCTTTAGTGCACATGACTCTGCTGGGGACATTGGGTAGGTTTTAGCTGGACGTGGGAGCTCTGCTCCTTCGATGAAGTCGATGGAGCAATCGTAGATCCGGTGGGACGGTAGTTCACTGAACCCTTCCTCCTGGAATAGATCCTCGAAATCCCTGAAATCCGCGGGGACGTCTTTCATTAGCTGACCGGTTTTGCCCTCTTCAGCATACGTGATCGTGAGGTCTTTCCAGCTGATGAGGGGTTGGGCTTCATTTAGCCATTCCTTCCCCAAGATTAGTTGTGTGTCCCCTAGGGGCATCACATATAGGTTGCATTCCGTGGTCTTACCTTCGACTCTTACTTTGGTCTGTACCTTTCTTGTGATTCTGTCTGGTACCTCCTTTCCGTCGATGGCTATTACCACTCTCGGATTTTTGAGTGCTACTGTGGGCAACATGTTCGCTTCTACGTATGTCGCGACCCCCTAAGGAGTCGTGGCTGGCGATGACGTGAGGGTAGCGGAGGCAGGAACTGGTGGCTACGTGCACCAAGGAAGGCCCTGGAAGGGTCGAGGTCTCGTGGCTGACCGAGGGACTTAGTCGCTGGATCCCTGAAGGGGAATCCCAAGCTAGTCTTTTAAAGAGAAGTGGCGAGTTCTCAAGTCAGAGGGAGGGAGCTCCCTAGAGAGGATGTGTGACGAGACAGAACAAGCTGGGGCTACCAGGCTTGTCTGCTGCTGTATAAATACTAGACGAGTACAGACGAGTCATCTATCTACGCCAGTCAACCGCCATTCCAAGGCAAGTCAACTGCAGGAGAAGCTTATCTAAGTCGCCAGTCACCTGCCAGTCTGCAGTCACGTCACGAGACAGAAAGAAGAGAAAAGGAAAAAGAGAAAGAAAGAGGGGGGTGCCATTCATGGCTTGTGACAACGTAGTCACTGTCAATGAAATTCCTAGATGAGCCTGAATTGATTAATGTCTTGGCTGGGTCCATGATTCCTTCAATGTCCACGTATATGATTGATTGGTTGCTTGCCTTTTTTGAGAAGTATACACGGTCGTCGATTGGGGCTTCTGGGTTCTCGGACATGGGTACCGAGGACCCCTCTAGTTTACCGATTCCTCATCGCTTTGGGACTCCTTGTTAGTACCTTGTTCGATCCTGGCTTTTCCCGACATTTTCTTCTCTTTTCCCCCTGCCGTCCACTTGCCTCTGCATTCCTTGACCTGGTGTCCAGGCTTACCGCACTTTATGCACAGATTCTCCCTGCACCTGCGGTCCTTCTCTTCCTGTGTTACCCTAACCATCACAGCCTCTTTCCCAAAGGTCCTCTGGGCTTTACCGTTTGTGGGTCAGCTTTGGGCTTTGGACTCGGATGTAGACGGTTCCTTACCATTTAACTTCTGGTTAGTGTAAATCATGTCGTCCGCCTTGCACGCCATAGCGATCCACTCCTCCAGAGACATTTGTTCCGTTTCACCGTACATGTCGAGCCAGGAGAGTTCCTGTCGCACTGTTGGTTTAAGCCTGCTACAGAAGCTGTCAATGAGAGCCTGCTCGTTCCAGTTGATCTCCTGGGACAGAATTCGGAACTGTGTAGTGTAGGCCTGGACGCTTTTCACCTGTGTCAGCTTACCGAGGTCTCGGATTGCTTTGTTCTTCTTGGAGGGGTCGGAGAAGCTGAGAAGGAAACCCTTCTTGAACAAGTTCCAGGACTCCAAGTATTCGTGTTCCTCATGTTCTATTAGTCGGCGGAGGAAGGGTTGGGCCCAGTTTGCGGCTTCGCCCGTTTCCATATTCATCAGGGTAGTCCTAATCTTTCTGTTGTCGTTAAAGGTTCCTTCATCGTAGTCACTGAAGTAGATCTGCATGTGAAGCAGGAAGGATTCTCCTTCTTTACCCTTTTTGCCGTTGAAGGCGTCGGGTTTCTTGGTTCTTGCCTCCTTGGGGATGGCGTTGCCCTCGTTGGTGGTCTGGTTCATGAAGGAGTTTTCCTCCCTCCATGCCTGTGCGCTCCTTCTTGAAAGGCCCATCGGCTTTGTTGTGGATTCCCGCTGGAAGGATGAAGGACCCAGTCCGTATAGATCATCAACATTGTCCCCGGCTTGGGGCTCTTCAGTCCCCCTTTGGTTGCGTAAAGGGTTCTCCTTCCCGGCGGTGGTTCGCGGGGGGTAGACCCTGGTCGGGCCTTCCGGTTCTTCAGCTCTCAGTTCGGTTATCCTCCGGTCTCGGCGCAGGGGTTCTTCCCTGCCACCGGGGACCTGGAAGGGGTAGGATTCGGTCGGGTCCTCTGGTTCTTCGGGTCCTTGCTGTTGTGGTAACAACCCCGCTGATATGGTGGAGACCTGATCCTGGACCTCTTTTAGCCCTCTGCCGTGGTCGTGTATAGCACCTCTGGCTCCGTCTAATCGGGTGCTAATGCTGCGTAGCTCGGTTATCTGACCAGCGAGGTCCTTGGGTCGTGGTGGTGCTGATGGTTCGGGCTATTTGGAGGGTGTGGAGGCTGTTTGTCTGTGCATCCCCTGACCTGGCTCGGGCGTCTTCTATCCTGGGGGCTTGAGCTCTAATGGCACGCTCCAGCGCCTCTGTAGCTCTAAGGGTCCTTTCTATCTCCTGCTCCGTCCTCTGATGGAAGTCCATCAGACCGTTCCTGAGGGTGGTGGCGATTGTCTGCATGGGGGCTGGGCCTGGTGGCAGACCCGTGACCTGCCTGGTGATCGCTGTGGGCTGACCAGAGAGTATCCTCGTCATCTCCTCGACCTCCAGGAAGGAGGTGTCAACCGAGATTCCCTGCAGGTCCGCGGGGACCGCTTCTGGCGGTCGTGTTGCTGAGGCGGTCCTGTGGGGCGTGGGTTGGCGTAGGGTCGTAGAGGGCATCTCGCCAGGCATGCCAAGGATAGAAGGTTCTTCTTGGGGCGGCTCCCTTGTGGACCCCGCTACGGAGGCGGTCCTGCTGACGGAGCATGTCCTATGGGTGTGGGTCTCCTGAGACATAGTTTCTCTGTGTTCTCTTATGTATCTCAGAGGTTAGTTGGTCGCTTGCGTACTCGACTCTGGACTCTGCGGTGGGTGTCCAATTCGCCACTAGATAAGTGTGAACTTTGCTTTACAATGTCAAGACCTCGTTCTGTGGCTTTATGTTCCTTATGTAGTGGCTCTGTTCTTTATAAGTATCTTTGGTTGTTATAGATTATGTATAGTATTGATTGTACGATGTCCTGTGGTGGACGAGGTAAAGCAAAGTGGGAGTCTTAGATCCCCCTTTGCTTTATTATATACATGTGATGGTTCTGAGTCATTTCCTTATCCGCAGTAACAACAAAGTCACGTGTAGTGAGGTCGTCCAATAGGGCGACACCTGACGAGTCACGTGTGTTTGTTTATCACTTATGTCAGGCGATGCTTAGGTTAGTTGCGGCTCCGAATCTTATAGGAGCTGTGCTTAGTCTGAGGGTCATGTGATGTGCTTAGTCAGGTCATGAGTCGTGCTAGCATTGCAAGGGGGAGATGTTGCACACACGACTTAGCTAACCACTGTTACAGTAACGGGTCACGTGCAGCTTAGTCAGGTTGTGAGCCGTGCTAGCATTGCAAGGGGGAGATGTTGCACGCACGACTTAGCTAACCACTGTTACGGTAACGGGTCACGTGCAGCTTCCTTATGGGTTGCGCAATGGGTCGCGACATATAGGTAGATTGTCCCACCCTTCCTCATCTTCGGTGAGCACCATTCCCTGACTCAGTGGTGTTGGTCCGGTTACCTGAACTGGAGCGGGCATTTGCCTGGCTTCCCTTATTTCGTTGGCAAGGTTGGTGATTCGCTGTTCAAGTGCCATTAGTATTTCCTCTACCCCTTTCAACCCTCAGGCTTGGCTGACAAGTCCTTGATTTATCTCCCTGATAGTTGACGTTATTTGGGTGATGGAATTGTTGATGTCCCTGATTCATCCCCCAAGCCCTTTTGCTACCACTTCCACTTCTTTCGCAGCATGGTAGGCGCTGTAGGCGTTATCCTGGGCTGCACCTGCTCGCTTTTGGGTGTCTTCCAACCTGGTTCCTTGGCTGGTTAGAACATGCTCACAGTCCGCCACAGCCTGCGTATTTCTGGCGATCTCAGCGTTGGTCCATTGTTGCAGTGCGGTTAGCCCTGATCGTAGTGTGGCGGCGATGATCTGGATTGGGTTAGCGTCCATACCTGGCCCCCCGGGTCCCGGAGGAGCCGAGGATACAATAATTGCTTCTGCTGCTTGTCCTTTGATTACCCTGGTCATCTCTTCCACTTCTTGGAATGAGCTCTCCAAGGGCCTGGTGGGGTTTTCGGTTGGCAAGACAGTTGAGTCAGGCTTGGGCGATTCCTTGGTGGCCATCACTCCGGGGATTATCCTGCTCAACCGCTGGGGTATCGGGTGTTGTAGCATCGCTGATGGCATCCCTCCTGGCATACCTAGGAGGGAGCTGCCATCCTGTTCTGTTTGTTGTGTTTCCGGTGGAGGGGGAGTGGTGGACACGGCCCTGCTCACTGACTGGGTGGTTCGGTGGTTCTCACTATTCTGCTGAGACATAGTTTCTGTTTGTTCTCTTATGGACCTCAGAGGTTGGCTGGTTCTTTCTCGTGTACTCAGCCCTGGATATCTGTGCTAGGTATCCGGTTCGCCACTAGATAAGTAAAAGATTGCTTTACAATGTCAAGACCCGTCTTTTCATCGTATCTTTCTCTGTCCTTATGTAGTGGCTACGTGTTTGTGTTGTTATAAGCTGGTTATGTATTGATAATGTTCTAGTTAAGTACTGGTATGCTAGTCGAGTCCAGTGGTGGACGAGGTAAAGCAATCTGAGGGCCTTAGCTTGCTTTACCCTTCCTTATATACCTTCATCCTAATCAAGTCATTGGTGACGCTCGCAGTCCGCAGTCGGTCACGTGTAATCGCAAATGGTTACTGGTCAATCCTCGGCTGTCACGTGTATTTGTTGTTGGTGACATGGATTGTCAAGCACCGTGGGTTTTGCGGCTCTGAATCTTATAGGAGCCGCTCAGGGTCCTAGGTCACATGATGCTTAGTCAGGTCGGAGGTCGCACTTGCATTGCAAGGGAGAGAAGTTGCAAGTGCGAGTTAGATAACCACTGTAAGCGCCCAGGTCACGTGACCCCCATGGTTGCATTTACGACTGGGTCATAACACTTCCACTGTCTGACACACTCTCACCTTCTCGCCAAGTCACCGTATCTTGTGGCTCCAACACCACTCGCAGATAACGCACGCACACACATCTATCTTGGCTTCTTCGGTTCACCACCGATAAACAAGAACATGTGACCAGTTTCTTTCACTCGAAAGAACATGCATCTCCACCTTTGCCGAGACAACGAACATTGAACTCGTGTCCTGACAGGTCATGACACCTTCTTCCTGGTGCCCTCTGGTTGGTCTTCTCCCTTCCTCTTTTGGACAGTGGGTTTCTTCTGATTGGCAGGATTAATGCCAACAGTTGGCATGTCGGCGTCAAGGAATTTGACAGAGGATGAAGACACGTTGTCAGGAGGAGTGGGTGATGGGGAAATAAGGTTGATGATGGGGTCTTGACTCTGTATGTGGATCAAATGGTCAGATGTTGTGCCCACCTTGCCCTGGGCCTGCAGCAAGACTTTCTGACCCTTTGTGGACATGCCAGGAGCTGACTTGCTGGCGGTAGCAGGCGTAGAGCTTTGTTTAGCCTTCATCTTGGCCTTCGACTGGGACTCAGATGGTGCCAGGGTGCCAGCGCTTGCCTTGAGTGTTAGCTTCATGCTGGGCATCTTTGGCTGCCTCGGCAGGCTCCCAAGACTTGGAACGATGGCTGGCAGGCTGTGATTTGAGATTGGATTTGGTAGAGATGGGTTCTGGTATGTCCTCCTCGCCCTCAACCAATGCCTTATCCAAAGCATCCCAGGCATCCTGGGGACTATCCATCACCCTGCCCTTCCCTGTTCCAACCACCGACACCTCATCCTCGTCACCCAGATCCTCACCCCCAGCATCCGCATCCATGTCCTCACCCTCCTGACCATCCTCATCCTGCTTGCCCACCTTGCCCACCTTGCCCTCCTTGCCCTCCTTGCCCTCCACCTCCTCATCCTCCTCGCCCTCTTTGCCCTCTTCAACATCCCTTCCATCACCCTGTGCCTCTTCATCGCTCTCGCCAGCATCTTCACCTGCACCTGCAGTTGAGGTCTGAGCAATGGCATCGATTGCTGCATGGCGGTTGTGCAGTCGGCCAATTTCAGCACTGGTGCCAATAGCTTGAGCAACCTCCAAGACACACTCATAATCTTGGGCATCTCAGCAGCACCCATGGGCTTTGTCTTCTTGGCCTTGCAGAGAAGCTAAGTCGAAGAAACAATAATAGGTGAGCTTGTCGCTTTGGATGAGGAATAGGGGTAAACCACTCACCAGTCCAAACTTCTTACTGCATGCCTCACCAGTGCGCGACATCCCAAACTCGTCATTCATCATATCCACCACAATCTCCCAGTGAGCAGCACCTGTAGCACCCAAGTCCTCAGCAAGGTTAACAAGCGCAAGTTCTTGTTGGTTGGTATAATTGCTAGTGCCACAAGTGCGCCCTTGTTTCCCCTTAGCAGCCGTCTTCTTGCCACTTGGGGCAGGAGCTGAGTTGTCGTCTTGGTTGCTAGGTACAGGAGGTGCAGGGTTGGCACCACTTGTCAGCGCAT
This sequence comes from Ceratobasidium sp. 414, assembly GCA_019616945.1. NCBI lineage: Eukaryota > Fungi > Basidiomycota > Agaricomycetes > Cantharellales > Ceratobasidiaceae > Ceratobasidium > Ceratobasidium sp. 414. Next base: position 2,766 of record WSTK01001036.1, on the reverse strand, counting down.
TCTTTGTCGTGGCAGTTCTGCTGGCTCTATGTCGGGAGTTCGTGTACTCACCCCCAACTTTTCTTGTGGCTTGGCTTACTCGCCACCAGCTTTAGGCTGTGTGTGTGCCTCTCTCGCTGTCTCAGACTTATGACTCAGTGTACGTGCCAGCCTCGGCTGCACAGGATGACTCTGTGTACACGTGTCTTGTGCTGATGCGCAGCCTCTGCCATTCATGCTGTATGACTCACTCATGTATGTAGTTTATATACAGTGGTGTGCAAGCCTGGATACTCCAGCTTGCTTCACCTTGTCGCCTCTACCACTTAGAGTCCCTCTCAGGACTTCACTCTGGAAGCTCGCCACCTCGCCTCTACTCTCTCTCGAACACCACTCTACTCGTTAGGGGTCCTAGGAACCCTATTCATCTATTTGTCCCAAGCCCCTATCATACAACACACTCTTACTTCCTCGCCAACTTGCCGTATCTCGTGGTATAATCGCCACTTGAAGATAACGCACACGCACACGTCTACCTTGGTTTCCTCGGTTCGCCACCGATAAACAAGGACATGTGATCAATCGTACCTCCGCTTTCGCTGGAATCACAAGCACCAAACTCACGTCCTGACAGGTCGTGACATTGTGAAGCAAGCTTTACGGCGAACCTGGAGCTAACCCCGTGGCTATTCTCTCCCCCAAAGAGATTGAAGCCAATATGTCGGAACACGGATCCAACATGGGATCACAACACAACTATGGAACACAATATCAATCAAGAATACGAGCAGCCATCGAAGGAACGTTCGCAGGGGTACGGGGATCCACACCCACCACACCTACGGAACAAGACATCGTTGACACTGGAAGGACCTCGAGGTCCTCACAACGATCAATGCCCGGAGGACTACCCGAAGAAGACGACCAAACCGTCCACATCAAACAACCCTCGGTGGTACAAGTCATCCCTGGACTGAGCATCGGACCAGAACAAGAAATGGCAGTGGGAGCAGGATCCATCCTCATCCTGGAAGGAGAGGAAATGCAATACAACCGTCTCGCGGGAATATGTCTCCCAGTCCAATCTCATTGAAATACGCCAGCGGTCACACCACGAAGACCAGAAGAACCCCTTCCTCAGGAACAACCGAGAATCCTCACCCTCAGCAATAGTGAGGATGAATGCGAACCAGTATCGACTCAGCCTCAACCAACCACATGTCTTCCCACTGACCCTGAGCCAAACCTTCCGGAGGTCCCAGAAGCTGTCCCACCACTGTACGGAGCACCAGCCTGCCAACAACCAGAATTCGACATAGCCACCCTGGAAGCCGACCCTGACTACTGAAGATTCGTCGCGTTAATGCAAGCCACCTTACGTCCTTTGCTGCCCAAAGTCACCAACCAAGTCCTAAGTGGAAGACATATCGAAGCTATCACACAGAACATTGAGGAGATTCAAAACCAACAAACAGCTTTTGATACTGGAGCAACGGAACTAGCCCGACTCGTCCAACAGGTCCAAACAGAGATAGCACAAACAACCCATAATCTGGCCGATCAAGAAAATGCCCGAACCCAAGCACAAGTAGCAACCATTCAAAACACCCTCCAAGAAGTACCAACATGGGTAAATGACCTACAACGAGGAACAAACATGGTCCTTAGGTCTATCATGGAGGCAGTGGCTGAACTAAGGAAGGACGGGGAGTTAACCCGGGAGCTTGTACAAGCCCTTGACGGAAGAATCGACCAACTGGAGGAACGTCTCACATGGAAAATAGACAATATGCTCTTCAGTGAACCTCCCCTGGATCAATCCACTAAACAAAACATACACCACCCACAACGATCGCCAAGTCCTCCCAGATCGCCCAACAACCGCCGCTCTCGCTCTAGAACCCCACAACGACCAAGACGGGATAGAATGAACAGATCCCACTCCCCTGAGGAGGAACGCATTCCGAAGGGAGCCAAAACCAAGAAACCAGAGGCCTTCGAGGGAAAGAAACGGGATAGTGAAGCAGAAAACTTCCTGATGAAGATGGAACTCTACTTCCTCGAATACCCCAGGGCCTTCCCAGACCCCAAAAAGATCTCCACCACGCTATCCAACATGAAGGAAGGACCAGCATCATGATGGGCGAAACCCCTACTCAAGAAGGTCCTAGAAGAGACGGAACACGAGACCATAGCATCATGGTCAAACTTCAAGAAAGCATTCCTCCTAGCCTTCAGAGATCCAATCAAATGAGAAAGGGCCACGGAGAACATTCAGAAACTGGTACAAACCCAGTCCGCAAACGAATACGCCTCCGAATTCCAAATTCTCATGGACAAACTCAAGTGGGATGAAAAAGCTCTCATTGACCAATTCAAAGCAGGGCTCAAGAACACCATCCAAAGAGAACTGCTGCGAATGACAGTACTACAGGACGTATCAAACCTGACCCTCGAAGAATGGATCGAGTATGCTATCCACACCAACGACATCCTCTTCATGACTCGAAATAGTGAAGAAAGCCGAACCAAGGGCAGAGCAGCTACCACCCCTGCTCCATGTCAAACGCAAGCTGTACCAAAAGAAACCATCGAACGAAGAAGGAAAGAAGGAAGATGTTTCAAATGCGGACGTTTGGGACATAACAGCAGAGCATGCCACTCAGGATATCATAAGGAGGACCAACCCCAAGGACAAAACCCTCGAAACTGTTACGAGCCTTCGCCGTAGGGTCACTAGTGTGACGCGGAGGTGACTTTAGACGTGATGGGGTAGGACGGGAGTCC
>WSTK01001035.1:0-10549 GCA_019616945.1 Ceratobasidium sp. 414 | reverse complement strand
AGCGACCAATCAATCATATACGCGGACATCGAAGGAATCATGGACCCAGCCAAGACGCTGATCGATTCAGGTTCATCCAGGAACTTCATTGACAGCGGCTACGTAGAAACGAACACGTTACCCACGGTAGCACTCAAAAACCCGAGAGTGGTAATAGCCATCGACGGAAAAGAAATACCGGACAGGATCACAAGAAAAGTGCAAACCAGGATAGGGGTCGAGGGTAAGACCACGGAATGCAACCTGTATGTGATGTCCCTGGGAGACACACAGCTAATCTTAGGGAAGGAGTGGCTGAATGAAGCCCAACCCCTCATCAGCTGGAAGGACCTTACGATCACGTACGCCGAAGAAGGCAAAGCCGGTCAATTAATGAAAGACATACCCGCGGACTTTAGGGACTTCGAGGACCTGTTCCAGGAGGAAGGTTTCAGCGAACTACCGTCCCACCGAATCTACGACTGCTCCATCGACTTTGTCGAAGGAGCGGAACTCCCGCGTCCAGCTAAAACCTACCCAATGTCTCCGGCAGAGTCACGCGCTCTAAAAGAGTATCTCGACGAAGAACTAAAGAACAGGAAGATCCGACCCAGCTCCTCCCAAATCGCCTCCCCGTGCTTCTACGTTAAAAAGGCAGACGGAGGACTCCGTCTGGTTGTCGACCACAGGAAACTGAATGCGATTACCAAGGCAGATCAGTTCCTGATGCCGGTGCAATCCGACCTGATCGACAAACTCAAAGACGCCAACATCTTCACCAAAATGGACATCCGGTGGGGGTTTAATAACATACGGATCCGGGAAGGAGACGAGTGGAAAACAGCTTTCCGTACCAAGGAAGGCCTGTTTGAATACTTAGTAATGCCCTTCGGGGTCAAGAACGGACCAGCAACCTTCCAACGCTTCATGAACGAAATCTTCCACGACATAATTGACGACTACGTGGTGGTCTACATGGATGACATCCTGGTGTACTCCGCTAACGAGGAAGACCATACCAAACATGTAAGGGAGGTACTCTTGCGACTAAGGGAACACCACCTCTTCTTGAAACCGCACAAATGCCATTTCCGTGTACGCACCACCAGCTTTATTGGAATCGTGATCTCCCCAAGCGGGATATCCATGGAACAAGACAAGGTGAAGGCGGTTACGGAGTGGCCCACTCCAAAAACTGTAAAGCAGCTTCAGTCCTTCCTGGGCTTCGCAAACTTCTATCGGAGGTTTGTAAACAATTTCAGCTCGATTGCCAAACCCCTGACAGAGCTGACTCGAAAAGAGTCCCCATGGGTCTGGAGCACAACTCAAGAGGAGGCCTTCAAGAGCATCAAGACGGAAATCGCGAAGGAACCAGTGCTGATCCATCCGGACCCCCGCAAACCATACATCTTGGAGACGGACGCCTCCGGCGTGGCACTGGGAGCCATCCTCAGTCAGAAAGGAGAGGGCGGGAGACTACACCCCATTGCCTTTCTGTCCGAAAGCTTCACACCTCCACAAAGGAACTACGATATGCACAACAAGGAGCTACTGGCCATTATACGCTCCCTCGAGCATTGGCAGCTATTCCTGGAAGGAACAGAAATACCAGTAACCGTATATACCGACCACCGCAACCTACAGTTTTGGGACAAGGCACAAGTCTGGAACAGAAGACACGCCCGATGGTACACCATCCTTTCCTCTTTTAATTTTCAGATCGTATACCGCCCCGGGAAAATGTCTGACAAGCCCGATGCTCTATCAAGGAGAAGCAACCACGGGGACACCCCAAACCTGCCGCAGGTAATGATCCCGTCTGATAAATTCCTTGGGTTTATGGCGGACGTGACCCTGGGAATAATAGCCGAGATCAAAGAAGCGCAAGGGGAGGATGAGTCCCTGTCCACCCTGATCAGCAGCACACAACGGAAGGACGAGCTGCCTCCCACCGTCCGGAAGCAGTTCGCTAGATATGAATGGAAGGACGGCCTCCTAGTATACGACAAAAAAATATACGTCCCAGAGGACAAGGACATCCGGCTAAACCTACTACAGACACACCACGACTCCCCAGCCGCGGGGCATCAGGGTCACGCACGAACACTAGAACTGCTATCTAGGAAGTATTATTGGCCAGGTATGAAAGCACAAGTAAACCACTACGTTGACACTTGCGAGGTGTGCCAACGCGCCAAAGGAAGTAGGGGTTCAGCACCGCTGAAGCCTCTCCCCATACCACAGGGGCCATGGGAGGATATAGCCTACGACTTTATTGTTAAGCTACCACACTCGGAGGGATACGATAGCATCCTGACAATGATTGACAGATTCTCCAAACAGGCCCACTTCATACCCTGCAGGGAGGAAACCAATGCCGAGGAGCTCGCCGTCATATTCGTAAGGGAGGTGTGGCGACTGCATGGTCTGCCAAAGACGACGGTATCGGACAGAGGCACAACCTTCAACAGCCAGTTCCTGCGAGCCCTGTATGGTAAGTTGGGGATTGCACCAAGCTTCTCCACTGCGTTCCACCCGCACACCGACGGAATTTCGGAAAGAACAAATCAGTGGGTGGAGGGGTACCTGCGGATGTTCTGCAACTATAGACAGGACGACTGGGCACGCTGGTTGCCCCTGGCGGAATTCTGCCATAATAATCACAAGAACGCCAGCACTGGGCTGTCGGCCTTCCAGACCGTCTACGGTCGAGAACCCGTTTGGGGCCCTGACTATGGTCCCTCCGGAACTGAGTCGAACCCCGAGGTGCCATCCACATCAGAGATGGCCGGCCGTATGCGGACAATTTGGTCAGAAGCACGGTTGTCGCTTCAGCTTAACCGGGGGATCCCCTCTGGTGTTACAGAGGAGTACGAAGTAGGGGACCGGGTATGGCTCTCGCTGGTAAATGTAACCACAAAACGCTTGAGCAAGAAGTTGGACAACAAAAAAGCGGGACCCCTCGAAATCATAGAAAAGATATCCACACACGCCTCCCACCAACCATGAAGATACACAACATGTTCCACGTCAACCTCTTACATAGGTATACAGCAGACACGGAATTCAAGAGGCGTCAGCCCAGACCCGCTCCGGTAATCACCGAACGCAGTGAGGAACAGCATGAGGTAAATCATATCATAGCATGGGAATGGCGAGGTTCGAAGCTGTATTACCAAATCCACTGGGAAGGATACGACCCAATAGAAGACACCATGGAAGACGCCAGTCAATTCTCAGGCAAGTATGACTTGCTGGATGACCTAAAACGGCGCCTACCAGACGCCCCTATGCCATTGGATGACTCCCCACTGGCCGGTGACTCGGTCCAAAAGCCAAAGAGGACCAAGCAGGGGCGACAGAAGTATAAATGAGGAGGGGAGCACGGGAGGACTGGGGATCCCTCCACCACGAGATCCACCCCGAGAATGGCACCAGACCGCACCATGACAACCCCAGGGAACTGCAGGACCGCTGCCCCTTTGACATCGGGCCCCTACCTCAACTGGCCTGTGCTACCCCGACGGGACACGCCACGATTACGCCCCCACTCCACGGAGTGGTCCCACTGCGGAACCATCGAGGACGCTAGGAAGTACGCGGACCAGCTGATGCCTGGGATACACCTGGACTACATCCCCAAGAGGGACAGGGATGAGTGGAACTGGACAGACAAGGGGGAATACCTGGATCCGCAACGGGGCCACCTAAGGTGGTGCAGCGGTGCTCCCCCGATATCCAGGGGAGCAATCGCTAGGACCAAGATGTACGTCGTGGGCGATATCGTAGGTCCCACAGTAGACGGGGTTATTAAAGCCACAAGAAAGCGGGAAGCGCTCCTTGGGAAGCGACCCCCGAAGATAGAGCTAGCATGGACGGAGAAGGAGGAGGTTAGGCTCCAGGTATGGGCGGAACTGGAGCGTTTGAAAAATATACCGCCTAGCCACTACTGGGGCCGATTGGACACCCTCGACGCTGATGACATATATGATCTTATCAGCAACAAGGGAGCGACCAAGGAGGACTTCCTAACCTGGATGGACTTGACTCCGAGGGGGCAAAGGGGGATCGACAAACTAAGCGACAGCATGGAATCGCTGAAGTTGACCGAGGAAAGGGTGCAGGGCTACGAGGCGGGGGACAAGCTATCCGGAGAATGGGAGCAATGGGAGAAGATGATCAAGGGCGAACTGGCGGACGCCATGAAGGAACCGGGGGGGTCGAAGATACCAAGGAGCCCTCCGGTGATACCCTCAGATGAAGTACCGCACAAAGAAATTGACTGAGGGAGAAGAGGGGGGTAATACGAGAAGGGACCTCATATTTTCTGTCTTTTTACAAATCACAATTACAATCCATTTAATTGACGGGCCAGTACACCGCTATTTCCTCTTTCGGTCATAAGGACGCGCACGAGACTCCCTACCCCTCTCCTTCCCCCTGCGACTGACGCCCGAACTCCTTCCTCTTTGTGGAGGCAACTCGTCCCCTAGGTCCTCCATGAAGTTGGTTAGGACGGCGGCGTTCCGAACAAGGAAAGGGTTCGGGGACCCCGGAATAGGGAAGGTCGTGGAACCGGCCGGAGCCGGTGGCGGAGTGGGAGCCCTGCCCTCCTCAAAGAACTCGGCAAGGGCCGCCTGATGGGCAGCTTCCTCTAGCCTCTCGACGAACGCTGCTACAAGTCAGTGGGGGGGACCAGGAAACAAGCGAGCTCCCACTCACAAAGGGAACCACGGGTTGCCCACTGTCCGACCCCCCTTTCGTAATCCAGAAGGGTGGCCTCACAGACAGCGTTGCAGTAGGCGCAATACTCAACGCCGGCTGGAGATAGGGACCAGCAGGTACAGTTGAGTGGGTCGTAATTTAAGGTGATCAAGCGCATGACGGGTCACGACAGGTGGGGGGAGCGCAACAAACAGAACGCTGCCCCACTCATAGTTATAACCCAGAGAACCATTACGGCATCTATTGTGATTGCTAACTAGTACAAACAGCCATACGACACAGAGTCATGTGATCATCATTCCCGGGAACGCCCTGCAAAATAAAGAAAGGGGGATGGTTACCAACAACAAAAAAACATAGTGGGATACCGGCACGCACCGTCTGAAAGCGGAGCAATGTGGCCAAGGGGCTTCTCCCACACAGCGCCCAGGGGGGGAGGTCTCGGAATGTCACGAAAGTGGTCCTTGAAGGTGTTGGACCACTGCGCGGAGACCAACGCGGGAAGATCGGGACTGCGCCAACACCACCTATGGTCGCAAACCACGTCCTCCCCCTCAGTGGCTAACCAACCTGGGATGGTATGGCAAGGAAAACTACAGACGATAGAATCCGAGACGAAGAGTATAGGAGCGGTGGGGCACATATCTCGAATAGGAAGGGATCTGAGTGTCGCACCCCGCCAAATGAATCCCCGTCAGAAATAGCCACCACAACAGATGGATCAGGTGACCCACCGACAAATACAAACAAGTAAATAGGCCGAGTCACGTGACCTAGCCCGTCACATGACTATTACCCTTATCATACCACTGGAGGGGTCGGAGAGGGGGCACCGACCGGAGCCGAGGAAGACGGGCGCCCCGAGCGCTAGCGAGGATCAGGCGACGTCGACGAGCGGAGGGGAGGGCACCCCTGGGAGATGCGTCATCACGTGACCTCGTACAAAAAAAAAAAACAAACAAAAACAAACAAACAAGCCGCGGGCTGATATATAAGCCGGGGGATGAGACAGGAAGACCTGCAATACCTCGTACCGGTCAGCTTATGAACCACACCCCGACCGACAATGTCTATCTACATCGATGGAACCAGCGAGGAAGCACCGACGAGGGTAGACGCCAGCGGGCAGCCGAGGTGGGGCTCGCCATCGCCAACGCCCTCGGCTCAAGACCCACGCCCCGGACCAAGTTCATGGCGGCATACACCCTCGGAGGGCGAGGGAGGCGGCAGCACCCCCGGGGGGAGGTTCGCGGTGACGTCGCGGGTGGTCCTGCTCACTTGGAGTGCGTTGCGGGAAGAGCCGACAGGGGGACTAGTGGCCAGGTTCGAGGCTTTCTGCCGGGGTCGACCAAACCACTGGCAAACACTGGCCGTAGTCGAGCGGCACAACCCAGACGAGCCGGGTTTCGACCCCGAACGCCCCCTCCACGTCCACGCCCTCTCCATTTCGAAGGAACGAAGGAACGGGTGGAACACCAAGAACGCCCGCTTCTGGGACTTCGAGGGGAACCACCCCAACGTTGCGCCAAAAGACCTACGGGAGGGTCCAGGGGGCTGCTCGACCCGTACAGCCTTCCACTATCTATGGAAGGCGATCAGAGAGCGTGGGGAGGCCGTCGAGGACCTGATGGCCGGGGAGCTGACCGAGGAGTCCCTCGAGGGGATACTCGTTAAGGGAAGAGGGGGAAAAAGGTCCCGCATGCAGGCGGACCTGGAAGATGGGGAGGAGATCGTGTCGGCACCGACGAAGGAGGAATACCTGGCAAGGTACAAGCGGCTCCGACCCCTCGAGATGACCAAGGCATGGAACTCAGTGCGTGCCTACGCCGAGTATGCGTACAAAGAAGACACGGGACTTCTCCAGGCAATACCCGTGCAGCTGGAGATCGCCGAGGAACGAGCACATGTAGACCTGGCGGATGCCTGGTTCACCCGAGAGGTTCCCAGGAAGGCCCCAGGTATGCGCCACCGCATCCTGGTGATCGAGGGGGCAACGGGGACCGGGAAGACAGCGTACGCCCGGTCAAAAGGAACACACAGTCGGATGTGCAACGTCTGGAACGTTGCGTCCCTGTCGGAGGAGGCCGACGTATGGATCCTGGACGACATGGTCCACACCAACGGGAAGTACTCGCTAAAGGCGCTCAGCCAGTATGAGGCGGACATTACGGGCCGATACCGGAACGTGAAACAGATGAAGGTACGACCGAGCGTGATACTTGGCAATAGCCGGGAAGCGATTACCAGGTGTTGGTCGGATATAGAAGGAGAGGAGGGAGAGGCCTGGGTGGCAAAAAACGTGGAATGGGTATACGCCGGCAGCCGTCCCTTCTTTGTATTTCCTTAGGAGGTTTTCGGTCTGTCACACGCTTCCTTACCGATAATTTACTTTCTTTGCACCTTCTGGATCCTCCGAGAATGCACCCAAAAGGAAGGGGGGAATAATGTCGCGACCCATTACATGACCAACACCATGACCCATTACGCGACCCATAAGGAAGCATTATGTGACCCGTTACCGTAACAGTGGTTAGCTAAGTCGTGTGTGCAACATCTCCCCCTAGCAATGCTAGCACGACTCACGACCTGACTAAGCAAGTCACATGACCCTAGGACTAAGCGTGGCTCCTATAAGATTCGGAGCCGCAAACAACCCCAGCATCACCTTACATAATTGGTATAAGCAGACGTGCGTCACTTGTTGGGTATCACCCTATTGGACGACCTCGCTGCACGTGACTTTGTTATTGCTGCGGATAAGGAGGTGACTCAGGACAATCTTATGTATATAATAAAGCAAAGGGGGACCTAAGACTCCCACTTTGCTTTACCTCGTCCACCACAGGACATCGTACAATCAATACTATAAATACTCTACAATAACTAAATACACTTATAAGGATCGAAGCCACTACATAAGGAACATAAAGCCACAGAACGAGGTCCTGACACCCAGGAAGAAGATGAATCCCTGGCCACGCTGATCAATAGCACACAAAAGAAAGACAATTTACCTCCCACGGTAAGGAAGCAGTTCGCCAGGTATTCCTGGGAAGAGGGCCTGCTATGGTATGACAATAGAATTTATGTCCCTGAGGACAAGGACATCCGGCTGACGCTGCTGGAATCTCATCATGATTCTCCAGTGGCGGGCCACCAAGGACAAGTGAGAACACTGGAGCTGCTATCAAGAAGATACTATTGGCTAGGCATGAAAGCCCAGGTGAACAGATACGTAGAAACCTGTGAAACATGTCAAAGGGGCAGAGGGCACAAAACACAGATACCCCTAAAACCACTCCCAATCCCCGAACGACCCTGGACGGACATCGCTTACGACTTTATAGTCAAGCTACCAAAGTCTGAAGGATTTGATAGCATACTAACGGTGACGGACAGATTCTCCTGGCAAGCACACTTCATCCCATGCCTGGAGTCCACGAACGCAGAAGAATTAGCGAGGATATTCCTCAAAGAGGTATGGTGGCTACATGGATTGCCCCAAACCACCATGTCTGATAGAGGGACCACATTCAACAGTAAATTCCTCCAGGCGTTATATAGGAAGCTCGGAATCGAGCTAGGTTCTCCACCGCCTTCCACCCAGAGACAGATGGAATATCGGAAAGAACCAACCAGTGGGTAGAAGGGTACTTAAGAACCTTCTGCAATTACAGACAGGATGATTGGGTAGGATGGCTACCACTAGCAGAGTTCTGCCACAACAATCATCAAAATGCCGCAACAGGCAAGTCCGCGTTCGAAACAGTATACGGGATGAGGCCAAAATGGGACCACAACCTGGGTAATATCGTGATAACTGAAAACCCAAGAGCTGAAGAAGTACACATGTCCTTCGAGAAAATCTGGGATGAGGTCAAGGCCACCATGGAGCTGAACCAGGGAGCCATCCTGCCAGCCAAGGAGTTTGAGGTAGGAGACCAGGTATGGTTGCTCCTAGCTAACGTAAAAACCTGGAGACCGAGCAAGAAGCTGGACAACAGGAAAGCAGGACCATTCACGATAATGGAGAAAATATCTTCTCATGCCTATAGGGTGGGGATCCCCAAAACAATGAAAATCCATGACGTCTTCCACACCAATCTGCTCACACCCTACGTGAGCGATGGTATGTTCAACAGACGTCAACCCAGGCCTCCTCCAGTCCTCACAGAGGAGGGGGAGGAGGAGTACAAGGTAAACCACATCGTTGGATGGGAATGGTGAAACGGTGAACTACTGTACCAGGTATGTTGGGAAGGGTATGACCCCGCGGAAGATACTATGGAACCAGCCTGGAACTTCGCTGACAAGAATGACTTGCTTGATGACTTGTGCAGTAGGGAACCCAAAGCACCAATGCCAGGTGACAGGCCAGAATGACTCAGGACATTGCTAGGTGACTCAAGTGGGCTAGAGCACAGTATAAAGAGAGGACACTTGGATGAGGGAAGGAACAGAGCCCCAGCTCACATCGACAACACACTACCCAAAGAACCAAGAAAAGACAAGATGGCGCCAAGTCGATACACATACCGAGCACACACACAGAAACGGGCCGGTGAGCTACCAAACTACGGCGACACATGGACGAACTGTGTCCTATGCAACTCAATTGAGGCGTCGAAAAGGTACGCCCAGAGGCTACTGCCCGGAGTGGACCTGGACTACATTCCCAAGCATGAGCGGGATGTCCTGAACTGGGTCAGGGAGTGACAGTATCTGGACCCCAAGAGGGGCCTACTACATTGGTGCCACAGTGGTGCCCCGAAATCAAAAGGAGCCCTAGCAGGAACAAGGATGTATGTAGTGGGGGACCTCGTGGGAGCCACAGTGGACGCCGTGGTGAAAGCAGCCAAGGTAAGCGGAAAGCTGGGGAGACCCTTGAGCAACAAAAGGGAACCAGACTGGGTCGCCAAAGAAGAGGTGCGGCACATGGTGTGGAAGGAGACCGAGTGTCTCCGGCAGATCGCACCCAGCCACTTCTGGGGCCGCCTCGACACCGTAGGGGCGGAGGATATGTATGAGCTGATTGCCAACAAGGGTGCAACGGTCCTGGACGTCCTGTCCTGGCTGGATGTACGCCCCCGACCCTCCGAACTCGGAGCACTAAGCAGTAGCATGAGTTCGCTGTCCGTGGCTGAAGCCACAGGGGGTTACAAGACAGATGGATGGGGGGAATGGGAGACCAGCGACACCAACACCCTAAAGGAGGCCTTAAACACGTTCCTGACTGACGACCAGGCAGGGGTCGCAACAGACGCTTCCCACCAGAACAAGGAAGTGGACTAGAGTACGGCAACAGCCTCGCCGAACCCGACGCCAGGGAAGGGAGTACCAGAATATGATTGTTACAAATAGTCTAATACATTCAATTCTTTTTACTGGCACGACAATATGGATGGGAACCTCAACCCCCTGCCTTCCGACCACGCTTGACCACCCCCTGTGCTGAGCTACCCCCTGCATGGGCCGGAAGCTCCGGTCCTAAATCGGCCATGAAGTTCTGCAACCCCGGGGGGTCATGAACCAGGAAAGGGTTTGGAGACCCCAGGATTGGCACTGGGGAGGGGGCCTGCCCCTCCTTGAAGAACTCCGCGACTGCCGAGGCGTGTGCCTCATCCCCCAGGACTACTTCCTCAGCTACCGGGACATCAGCCCATGAAGGGGGGTATGACCCTATGAATTCTCATCTTACCAGGCATTCCGGCGGTTTTTGTCGTGACCCATTGCGCGACCCATAAGGAAGCTACACGTGACCTGTTACTGTAACAGTGGTTAGCTAAGTCGTGCGTGCAACATCTCCCCCTTGCAATGCTAGCACGACTCACAACCTGACTAAGCA
>WSTK01001033.1:0-10602 GCA_019616945.1 Ceratobasidium sp. 414 | reverse complement strand
GGGAATGGGTACACTCGACGAGAGTGGAAAGACGAACGGACAACAACGAACAGACCCGACCCATCGCTAACAAAGTCAGGAGAGCTGCTACAGGCCCTATTGGTTGAGATGGATCGAGACCCGACCGGGATGCTGAACGACTTTGACCTGTTTGCGATCCACGGCGGCATGGAAGCCGCATTTTTCGGCGACTCGTCCTCAGAGAACGAAGAGTCTGGGATGGAAGACGCGGAGCGAGGATTAAAGCGACGCAGGCTCACTCCTCCGCCATCCCAGTCCGCTCCTTCCTCGGACTCGTCCAAGGGGAAAGCACGCGAAGCGCCCACGCCCAAGTCTAGTCTGGCGCAAGTTGTCGAAGTCGACAAAGGGGTACGCCAGCGCATTGACTTTCGTACGGTGAGTGATAGTCTGGCATTGTTCGCGTTTTGGACCTGACCCTAGTCATCTTAGGGCACTCCTACGTTCATGTCTGTGCGAGTAATGGAAGTGGGCATTGGCTGTCGTTACCACCACCACTTCATGGACGACTTGGAGTCGTTCTTCTGGTTGATACTGTGGTGTGTCGCCGAGCACGTCGATGGCCCTGGCACCAAACCTACGGTGCAAGCCCAAGAAACTCTAGACGCATTGGATCAGCCAAACCTCGTCGGCATCAGGACCCAAAAACGCACTTTTATGGGGTATTGTGCCGATGAAGATGGCGTCGAAATGGAGGATATGCTCGTGTCATGGGGTAACTCTTGGGCTAAAAACTCTGGGATCGTCGCTCTTATCGTAGAGCTGGGAGCATATTTCAGGGATATCAAACGCCGCAAACTCCTTACATATGCACCATCGGATGTCTTTCCGGTCATCGTGGAGATTATATTACGCGCTATCAACCACGTGTAGTTCGCTGAAACTGACTCTAATATCAATTTACTTCAAATTACAACTACCTTGGTCTCCTTTATTTTGTGTCCCTGTTCTTTGCGTGTCTGCACCGCCATGTTTCCGTATCGGTCGCGTACATCCTGTCTAGCCACGATCTTCCATCCATTTTCACTCGTAAACTTGAACTAGCGTTACTTATTCAACTGCACGCGCTGGCTAACGAGTTAGGGTCCAAGTGTACAACACGAGTTTTGGAATCAAGCTCCCGAAATCCTGCATTTACATCATTCAATTTAATATATTATGTTACTCCTTCAATAACTCTACTAAAGTAGCCCCCCGATCGATCTGGTCAGCCCCTAACCGCTTTTTAAGCCACCGCTGTACGCGGCATCTTTTCCTCCGTTCCTGCAGCTTCACCCCGAGCCCTCAACTACAGATAAGCTAATAGGCGGGAAGAGGGGAGAGGTCAGGCGTACCTGCGTCTTTACTTTTACCATCCCGTTAATCTCATCTGGGCCAACCACCAAAGCACACGGGATCTGTTCCTTTTCGAGTGTTTTGAACTGCCGTTGGAGTTTCGGCTCGAGCTTGTGCATAAACTCGGCGTGCATATACCCCATCAAACCCGAGCCCCAAGAAGAACACCAACACACCTGGATGTCAGCGTCCCAACCTCCTTCGCCAGCCTCATCCGCTCTTCAGTAGCCCCTCGTCCACTTTCATAACATACGTCTCCGCCGCCGCCAACACTCACCCCCACACGGAGCCCGTGACCCTTCCCACCCGCTCCGGCCGTGGCGGTCGAAAACACCCCAACAAGCTCGTTGTATCGACCTCCGGCGGCGATAGATCTCACCCCGACTTGGGGACTCGTCTAATTCTTCGTCATCTGCATCTGCAGTGGCTAATTTGTATTTTGAGAAGATCTCGGTTTAGAGGCCGGTTGGGGGCTTGGAGCCGTTGAGGCTGGGAGGGGGATTGCGGATGCATTGGGTGTGGCGGGTGACGCGGAGCCTCCAACGGCCCACTATTTGACTATATCCTTGCGTTGGGCTCCGCACGTTCGCCTAGACTGAGTACTGAGTTGCTGCTTGTGATTGTATTTAATCCCCAGCTATGCTTAGGTGTATGCGCTACTGACAGAACCCGTCCAGCGCGGATTTGGGTCCAAATTGGGCTATAAGCCACTGCAGCACTGGTGATTGAACGGGTGATTGCTTCTACGAGTGTTGTCATTTATTTGAGCGTATATTAAAACAATCTTATCAGGTATGCCGTGCTCTCGTAGTGGGTAGTGCGTTTGTCCCCTAATGGTTGTTGTTATGAGCGACTGCCCAGTCCCATTACATTGCGTTACAGGTTACACAAGCACTTGTTTGCAAAGCCGCCCAAACATAATCCTCCGCAACCACGACACCGCACTTTTTTTGCTCGGTGGCCACAAGCTAAGCAGGTAACCCCGTTAGGTGCGTGGTATGCGATAGTGTGACAGTAGCCGCGGAGCATGGGTCTGCTTGGGGACTAAACCCGAATGGACCCAAGCTTGGACCTATCGGTGATTGCTTGGCTGGTTGGATCGTGAAGAGCTACTCGTGAACTGGACCTTGGCCACCGCTTCGAGAACGCATGCAAGGCAGCTATTAGTGTCCACTGTTGTAAAGCGTAGGGAGGTGAGTGAGACGCAAACCGACCATTAAGCCCCATCTGACTCAACTATGGCTTCTGCGTCGCACCCACCCGACCCCAGTGCCCCAAAGGTATCTCTCACCTCCTCGAAGAACAACAAGCGCAAGTCCCGCCCACTCACCGAACTTGAACCTCCTTCACCAAGTGGTAGAAGCACCCCTAAGAGCGAGTCTCGGATCGGCCTTGGAGACGGCTGGACGCTTAATCAACACGGGACCGCGCAATGCTCGAAGCAAGGCTTGGCGAATTCACACTCGGCGTCTCTCACCTCTATTCATACCACCCCTCACACCACCAACCCCTCACACGCTCCAAGCAACGCCGAGGCTCCCTCGATTGCGACCTCTAAGGCATCCAACCAGCCTGAATTGAACCGTTTCCTCGAATCTGAGATGCAGGGCGCCATTTTTTGTGACCCCAACTTTGTCAAAAACTTCTTGACCGTCGACCCGACCAGGCTACAGACTGTGCTCGACTTGTGTGAAGATGACCACGACGCCTTTGTGCCCCCTAGTGTTACGCAAGAACCAGACTTATACGAGCCTATCCGGCGCGCGCTCAACGCGATCAAGGAGGCTGTCCACAGTGGTCCCGGCCAGAATGCTCCACCATCCCTTTTCGACGACGTCCACTCCTCACCTATTCCGCCCCACGTGCCGGACACAGCTACGATCAGGCCCGACCTGGTATTGTGCGACGGACCGACTCGTCATTGGGAGACTGTCAGGATGCCGATTGAGGTCAAGACACAGCCGACATATCTGAAGGCTGGCATGAAGGAACTAGGGCGGTATGCGCGGGCAGTGTTTGCGAGCCAGATCCACCGTCGCCACCTGTACGGGATGGTGGTATGCACGTGGGAGGCGACGTTCGTCCGGTTCGACAGGAGCGGGGTGTTGTACTCGAAGCCGTTGGATATGTCCGGGGAGGAGTTTCGAAAAGCGTTTGCTGGTCTGATGACGCTGGACGATGAAGGGTTCGGATACGATACGGCGTTTACGACTCGAGCCAGGCGGGACAGACGATTGGAGTACTATGTGGATCTCCCTGCTGCTGCGTTCCCGTCCTCGGAGGGATCAGAGGCTGCCGCCGACACTTCGATCGCCAGGCCTGGACCGAGCAACCAACCGTATTCGCCACCAAAGCCATCGACCAGGCGACTGAAGGTGGTCCGTACGCTCTGCCATCGAAAGACCATACGCGGGCGAGAGGTTGCACGACCTGGGCTCTCAGCTGAGCCAGAGGATGTCCAAGGAGGCGCCAAGACACGCTCTCGGAAGGAGCGGGAACAACGGATGACTGAGGAGGCGGAGATCCTAGGGCCGCGGGACTACGTGCTAAAGCTAATGTGGAGGGACCCGAACAAGAGGATGGAGGGAGAGGTACTCGAGCGGTTGGTCGGGATATACGGGGTGGCGCAGTATATGTGGCACAGCGACGCATTCAAAGCGTGCAACACTGCTGGCTGCGCGGGAACTATGCATAACTCTTGCGGGAACTGTTTGGATCGGACGCTGGATCGAGACAACGTGCTGGTTGCGAATAACTTGACGGATCTGGACATCGAGCTACCAGAGGAAGCGAGGGACGGTCGAGAAACCAAGTATAGTAAGTCTCTGTAGTTATCGGCTTCGCTTGCGCTGACTCGCACCTCTCACAGTGGCTGTTAAGACGGATGAGTATTCGGAAGCATACGCCAAACGGACGCCGCGAATCTACTGCCGTCTACTTATGTCTACTGTTGGCTCATCGTTGTGCACGGCTGAAAGCCCACGCCATCTCCTTCAGGCTGTACTGGACGCGATTCTCGGTAAGCACACACTTGTCGTCACATTCGTATACATGCTGAGTTATGCATTTTCAGGCTACTGGCGTCTCGTGAATAAAGGCTTGTTGCACCGAGATATCAGCGATGGGAACGTGTTGATGCTAAACGAAGATTACGGGTACGCTGAACGAGAGTGGAGGGCTCCGCGATCGACGGCAGCCAATCTGCACCCAGCACTCGCGGAGTCGGAGAGGCTATTGCGGGAACTGTTGGATAAGCTGGACCGAGACCCGACGGGGATGCTAAACGACTTCGACCTCTTTACGACACACAACGAGATGGGTGCTGCCTTCTTCGGCGACTCGCCTTTGGAGGACGAGTCGGACACGAGCGAACGCAGGTCAAAACGTCGCAAGCTAGGCCCGGAAGTTGCTGCGTCGACTCCTTCCTCGAGTTCTAATAAAGGCAAAGAACGTGAATCAGCCACACCAGAGGAATCGAGCCTTAACCGCATCACGGAAGCGGACAAGGGAGCATGCCAGGGCATCGATTTTCGTACAGTGAGTGATGCGCAGCCATGGCCCACGATCTCAAACTGACTTGTGCTATGTTAGGGGACTCCGACGTTCATGTCCATTCGAGTACTTGAAGTAGACGCTGGCACACGCTACCAGCATCATTTCATGGATGACCTCGAGTCATTCTTTTGGCTGATCCTCTGGTGTGTCTTTGAACACATTGACGCTGTTGGTGTCCGACCGGCCAAGGGTGCTCAGGAGATGCTGGACACAATCGACCAGGCTGATCTCCGTGCCATCGCGGATGGAAAGCGGTCCTTGTTGTTCAAATGTGGTGGAACGGGTCGCCCGATGCGGCAGATTTTGGCGTTGTGCAGTAACTCCTGGGCCGCGGACCCTGGTATCATTTCCGTTGTGATGAAGCTGGGTGTGTATTTTTTCAATCTCAACCTGCACGAGGCGACCCTCGAGCCGCTGCCGCATGAAGCCTTCCCATTCGTTTTTGGGGTTATTATGGATGCACTTGCCTAGAGCTAACCTTCCTTTTTGGGCGATGCTTACATCAGCCTATGATAACGAGTAATCGGCGGCTGGCATCGCCCCACGGAGCTTAGTGTACTTGTCCCAGTGGTCTTAGGACCCCCCTACAACACTGTAATATGGCTATGCCGTGATAATAAAAGTTGTAGAGAGCATCAAACTATGTTAGTTCGCGTTTTTTCCGGGGTGGAAATAAAGATGTGTGGGGTGTGGCGAGCTCAGTCTTCCCGGGGATGGTTTCCTACTAATTCTTATCTCCGAGAGTATGTCCGATAGCATTTTCGACGCCGCTGAGCGCTACAAACCGAGCACTGGGCTTGCCACCACCTCTCAACATGCAGCGCACAACTAGACAGCATGGTAAAGCGAAAGATACTCGTCCACCCGTGGCTCTGGCGGGTGGAAGCGATGAATCTGATGCTGAAAACCTGTCTGATGAAGAGAAACTGCACGGAAAGTGTGCACAAGTTATTGACCTACTGAGGGAACTTGGCCTGAGCTTTGGCGAATTTGTTGTATCAGTTTGCTTCGGAAACCGAGCTTCACGAAAGCCTAACGAGATGATAATTGCACGGGACAGCTTGTACAAAACCGACTGCTTTGAACAACTGCTTCGTAATTCTCATTTGCCACCTCGAGCTGCTTCCAGGGGAGGTCCACGCCCACCTGGAGGCACAAGAACGATCAACAAATTTGCTTGTGACTTAACACAATCTATCTACAAGGCTGAACTCAAGGCTTTTTCCAATGGATTCACAGTATCAAACAGGAACTTGGTCAATCTAGACGAAATGCACAAGTATAGTGCCACCCTTCTGCACACCCAAATTCAGCATTACTGCCCACAGCTGTATGATATGCTTTGTGCACTTACAGGAACTGAAGCTGCTGAGGAAGAAGCAGTTGGCGAAAATGAATCAGGCTCAGATGACGAGGAAAGTGCATCCAAACCAGTTCCCCATAAACACCCACACTTTGTGAGTTACATTCAGGCCACAGGAATGTGCATATATTCTCACATTTTGGGATAGGGGATTGTTATGCAGGTTGCAGCTCTGGCCTATCGCTTAAACCAGCAGCATAATGCATTACAGAAATATCTTAGCATATATATGCAAGCTCAACACCTCAGCAAGTTAGGATTTTCCCTCCTCCAACAGGCTGGTATCACACTTAGCTACAGCTGGACTCGTTGCACACTCAAGGTCTTGGCCAAAGATATGAAATTGGTAGCTCAAACCATCGTAAAAAATGGCCCATTTGCAGTTGTCCATGACAACATCCGGGTTGAATTCCCTGTTGGTTCACAGCGGGGTGACAATCAGGCTGTGACTGATAATGGAACTGCTGCTAGTATCATCTGTCTACCTGACTCTGCTTCCATATTTGAGAACTGTAGTGATTTCAAACAGTTCATGCGCTCACTCAACGCTCATCGAGTTCAGGGAACTGCTCCACAACTGGCCTGGACTGACATATATCAACCTCAGCTACGTGCATACAATCAGACTAGTAGCATACATGACATACTTGATATCCTGAAAACGATTCCTGAGCTTTCTGGCTGTGATTTCTGGAAGTCTGAGAGGTTGAAGCGCCCTATTGGCCCACAGCAACTCCCTTATGGCTCTCAGCACCGTCTGCGGCAGTGTATGCTCCCTACCACTAACATTGATGAATCCTCCTATTCTGGAAACTCACAAGTGATCCCATATGTCTTACGCCAGCTTGGGCTTGATACACCAGAAGAACAAGTTAGATTGTCTCTCGAGTGTGTTGTACCATGGATTGGTGATCAGCTTACAGCACAGTGCTGCCGTCAGCTCCAGCTTTTTCAGCAAGAAGGGAACAATGCATATGTCCGCTTGGAGCCATTCCGATTTATTTTTGGTGGACTGCATACTCTCATGGCTCTTGGCTGGTCACTTTTAGATCAGTTTCGGGGATCTACTGTTGGCCCAACCCTTGGGAGCGATATTATACTGTTGTCAAAACGACACCTACAAAAGGTCAATCCAGGGAAAAAGGGGAAGAACTACCATGCATACGATGAGTTTCTGCAGCATGAGCTTGAAGCACATGTGCGGGGACTATTTATGCACTTGACTCACTGTGAAACTAGTACTCAGCTGGAAACATGGGCCACCAAGCACTCGGAGAATGACTTGTTTCAGCTGGCAACTAGGATATGGAAGAACCATGCATCATCTCAGGCACTGGTTCTAGATGAATCCACTGATGAGCTGTGCAAAGTCATTATTATGCGCCAGCGAGAGTTATTGCTGTACTTTTCTCTGCGACGTGCATTCAAGTTTGGGGATGTCGACCGGATTGAAGCCTTGCTTCCAGAGCTGCTCATCTACTTCACTGGTGCTGGTAACAGTAATTATGCACAAGAAGTGCTTGAATTTCTCCAGTTCATTACACATGAGTGCACCCCTGATATGCGGTAAGTAATCTTTTCAGCTTGTGTCATACTTCAACTCATCTATGATGACTCCTCAACTAGTGCTGCCATATTGCGTCATGGGCTGCTTGTCAACAGGCTTGGTCATGCAGACAGCTTTTTCCCTATTGATCAGCTCCAGGAACACAATAATGCTGACATTCGTGTAAGTGTAGCATTTGCACAGTCATGCTATGCTGATATATTTGTAGGACTATGGTCCCCCAGCTCAAAGTGCTTCTTGGGATCTTTATGGGAAGGTATCTCCAGTGATACCATTCTTTTCTGATGTAGTTGAATTCATCAATAATGAGGTAAGTATAGCATATATGTGTCTTTTTTCAACTAAATTAATGTGTAGGTGTCGGGTATTTCACACTCTCATATCCACAAAAACCCTAAGCATGAAAAGGACATACAAGCATTGATTACAGCACACAAAAAGTTCAAAATACATGAAACAATCCCTGAGTGCAAGGTGTTGGAGTCTAAGGACAAACCAAAGGACTGTATGAAGGCTGGAGTCCTCGCACTCCGTAATGGGAACATACTCAAACAGTTCAATGAGAAGCGCAAAGTATACTTCCATGCTGTTTCAGATGTACAGGAATTCCCTCCAACTGGGGCTGCATCAACTCAAACATCTGACAAAACATTGTCTATGGTACTGGAGGCTCATATGGAACAAAAACAAACTCCCCAGGACGCTTTCGTGGCCGAGGACGACGGCTAGACACAGCAGAATGACTAGCAGGGGCATGCAGATGAGGTTGATCAGCTGGGGTACTAGCTTGGGAGGACGATGGTGTGGGAAATGAAGATTGTGTATGCATAGTGCTGTTGTCAAACATGGCGATTGGTTGGCAAGCTGTATGCGCAGATAGAGAGTGAGGAGTTGGAGCCATAGGACTAGTCTGGAAGGATGAGGTATGAGGCAAGGATAGGCCAGGTGTTCCAAGATATATAGTTCCCACAGGTCGCCCATGAGTTGGTTGGAGCACAGAGAATGAGTTGAAAGAGCCACCAGATGCTGTTTCCATTCTCTTGGTAACTTCTGCTTGTTCTCTGGCCTTCCTAACTCGCTGAGATTGAACTTCTGCTGCCTTTCGCTTGTGCTCTGCTCTCTCCTCAGCCATCAGCCTCTCCCACTCTGCTTTTGCTTGCTCTCTCCGTGCCCTTTCCTCTTCCTTTAGTCGATCCTTCTCCGCCTTTAGTCACTCCTTTTCAGCTCTCTGTTCCTTCCTCTGTTGCTCCCGCTGCTCCTCTTTCTCCCGCTTCTGTTGCTCCCGCTGCTCCTCTTTCTCCCGCTTCTGTTGCTCCCGCTGCTCCTCTTTCTCCCGCTTCTGTTGCTCCTGTCTGGCGACCTGCTTGTCCTCCTCCTGTTGGGTCGCCTCTAGTACCCCAAGAACCTCCTGTCTCCACTCAGACACCACAGGCCAGCGAGTTTCTGTTTGGTCAAATGCTGAAATGTCAACAACACCCCGAGTTTTAGCGATCGCGTTCAGCTCCTTGTCGGTCATGATGCTGTCAAGGTCTGTGTCATAGAGCTCAATGAGCTCAAGAAACTTGCGCTTGCGCCAGGCAGTGAGCGCTTCCACGAACTTGGTGCGCAATGGACCATAACGCTTGGTTTCGTCCTGCCGATATGTAGGTTTTTTGCGCTCTGCAGTCTCCACAAAGTCGGTGACATTTTGCTCTTCAATCTCCTGCTTGAGCGACTGGCGCTGTGCTGCATGTAGGTCCGAGTCTTCATTCTTGCGGTGCTGCTCCACACAATGGTCGCACCCACCAACCTCGTAGCATGTTGGATGTGGTGGGTTGCTAAATGCGCGGTCAAGTACAGCTGTGCGGCAGCCGTTGGTAGCAATATACTGGGATACGCCAACATCGACCACTCTCTGGTGCTTTTTGAGTGTGTTCAGGCCTTTGACGACCAGCGATAGGGTGCCAGAAACTCCTTGGGGCACCAGCTCATCCTCTTGACCATCAGGGAGCACTTCATCCTCCGCCTCTTCAACTTCTTCAGCCTTGATCGATGCGAGCGCTGGATCGACAGGGATGCTGGCGTCCTTGCATGCCTTGCAGGCTGCCTCGACCATCTTCTTGGTAACTATCATAATGCAGAGGCATTTGATACCCAAGGATCGAGCCCCTCGGCCTGCTCGCTGTATCCACGCTTCCAGCGTCTGTGTCGCCAGGAATGTGAGCACAAGGCATACATCTGGAAAGTCAGCACCCTTCACATGTATTTAGTACTCGAAGTCAATAATACATGTTGCAACAAACTACATACCATTGTAAGTGCCTCAGTAGTGACCAAAATGCGAGTCTCTCCACTCTTGAACATGGCTTCTCTGCATCGCTTGGTCGATTCATGTAGCAGCGAGTGGTAAATACCAATTCCATTGCGTGCAGCCACCCCAGTAAGCTTAAAGTGCATCCGAAGGGTGTAGGCAATCCAATGAGCCATAGCATAAGTCTCCACAAAGACCATCGCTTGGGGAAGGTCTTTGAAGTCATGCTCAGCTGGATTAAAGAAATCGCACACCTCCGAGTACGACTTTTGGCCACTCTGCAAAATCCGCTCGAGCTCGTAAGCGGCCAGGAGCGATCAGGAGCGCTGGGAGCACTGGGAGCTATCCCCCCAGATAGCTTGCACTCGGGAGTGTGTGCTGGGGCATTTGAGCGCTCGTGAGTGGTGCACACAAGTGCTTGTGAGCATGCATGAGCTCTACAGCGCAAAAATCACTAAAAAATGCTAAGGAAAG
>WSTK01001032.1:0-10615 GCA_019616945.1 Ceratobasidium sp. 414 | reverse complement strand
TCGGTGAAGACTCTGCTTCACTGGCAAACAACGTGCCAAACAGATGACTCATCACCGAGAGCTTGGACCCAGGTAAGGTTAGATTGAGGCTGCGGAAAGTCCTGTGCTCAGGGCCAAACATGCGCACACATGTCACGTGTGGTTTTGGGCCGCCCTGTTCTCCACCACCCACGTCGGCGCTCACGACCTTTGTGAACAGTATTTCTAATGCTACAGCGTCAATACGTTGAAACATCATACGCTTATTACTACCGCTTCCAGCTGCACCGCACTTGATCTCAGGCTCTGTTGCCAACACCCATCTCTGGCGGGCCCTTTCGTTTAAGCACTACCTCTACCCAGGCGCTCAGGGCTCTTCCTATGATGCATTTAAATGTCTCCTGCGCATCTTCTGGTACCTAGTTATAATAGTCATGCCTGCACATGACCTATTTGCAGCAGCTTCTCGCACAGGCCCTCGTAGCGCTTGCTTCCAATGTCCCGAACTCGTGTCGCACGTCCTGCCTCGTGCTCTTCGTCTGATACCTGGACTGCGCATCTGACTATTTCAACCTAGTCTCCAGGCGATGACCACGCCCTCTCCTGTTTCGAGGTGCTTTTGTTGCTTCACGGAGTGATAGATGGTGGATCACCCATCATCTTCGAACCTCTGCCTGCATTTTATCCACAGACATTGTAAGCGTGCCTATGCGATACATGCAATATTCTTGCCCTGAACGGCCAACTGTGCCGATTCGCTAAACCTAGCCCGTTGAGACAAATTCAAGCCCACGTACCCGCCTGGATGTTTATCAGAGGTCACGGCACGCTCCAATGGCAAGCCGCCTCCAGCATCGATGCCCCTGTGGCAAATGCTGACATAACATGCCTGCCTTTTTACTCGACTGGCGCGCCATTCTACACCCCACCCGCCCAATCACAGATCGGTGGCGCTTACATAATCCCATCCAAAGTCCTCGACAAGCGGTAGTCAGCATGGACCCCACCGGCGATCGAACCCCCGGAGGGATCAAACCGCGACTTCAGTCCGCAAGCAGCAGGAGCTCGCATGTGCAGCGAAGCGACCTATCCGAAATGGGGCGCTTGGCCGGTGAATCCCACCGCCGGGCGCGGTGTTGATGCATTTATATATCACCCTGCCTGCCAGCGGCCCCCCAAACCAAACTAGCACACCCTTTGATCCAGATTGGGCTCGGCCGCTATCGTTCTTGGCTTGGCCTCCACAGCGTTCGTCATCCAACTTGCTTTCAGCGACGACCTGAGCATTCATTCCAACACTGGAACACATCGTGCTACCAAATGACGTTTAACCACCGCCGCGCGCTCTTGGCCTCGCTCGCCCGGTTCATCGGTCTCCCGATGACGCTGGTGTACATTGGGCTCGGGCTCAGCAAGTTTCGTTCGGCCTCCTGGCTGCATACAATCCTCATCGGCGTGCTCTACGTCTTTTCTGTGCCTCTCTTCTGGTCTGTTCGGAACGTCGTCCGTCTACGCCTTCAAGACCGTGAAGCACGACGACTCGGAGCACGACCAATCCCGAGAATAAAGGGCAAGTGGCCTGGGAACATCGATGTGCTCATTGAGTATGTGCTTCCTTGGTTCCCCGAGTGGTGCTAGCTAAACCTCCCAAATTAGTATGTTCAAAACCATGCAAAAGGGGTACATTGGAGAATGTCAGCTTTACAACTCGCCAGATGAGAGCACGACTGACGTTTTCCTCTGCAGGGGTCCACAAAATGTCGCTCATCCACGGGCCGACCTTCAATACCCGAGTGTTCTGGGAAGATGTGGTACGGAACCCTGCCTTGATCCTTTTGGGTATCTGGTTTGACGCCCATTTACATTCATAGATCTTCACTATCGACCATGATGTGATCAAATTCGCACTCGCTACGGGCTTCGAGCACTTCGAAAAAGGGCCCACACAACGTGAAAGGAGCGAAACGTGAGTGGCGTGAAGTGTGGCGTTTAGAAGTGTTACTGAACGGGCGCTGATCTAGGATGCTGGGCGACGGGATTTTCAATCGGGATGGGGAAATCTGGAGATTCGTGAGTCTGGATCTGCCCACTGGGCACCCGGCCGAGACTAAACCTGGATTCATAGCACCGGACTATGGCCCGGCCATTCTTCGCCCGCGAGCGTATCTCAGACTTTGATCTCTACGAACGATATACCCAAAAGGTTTTGGCGCTGTTCCATGGTCACGAATCTCGGGATGTTGCGTGTGACGCGCAAGACGTATTTGTGAGTAGCCGTTCCTCGCCCAACCACCCTGCCCCTGACCGCGATCCGGACAACAGTCTCGATTCACCATGGACGCAGCCGGCGAATTCCTCTTTGGAGCCTCGGACCTCAACACCCTCGACCTCCCTCTCCCTGTCGCTGGCCAGGCAAAAATGGGACCGAAAGGAACAATGGCAGAAGGTCAGCCCGATTCCCCGTTCATTTGATATACGCTAAACCGTATTTTAGGTGGCTACGGCAGCTTTGTGACGGCATTCGAACAAGCGCTCATCCTCCACGTCACTCGAAGCCGTCTCGGACGGTACATGTGGCCGCTTGCAGAGATATCCGGCGACAAGGCGCAGCCGTATCGCAAGGAAATCGACTTCTGGATCCAAGTAAGCCACATAAACCTAACGAATTGCATCCTCGATATTAACTTGAGCGTAGCCTTTATTGGACATTGCGT
Organism: Ceratobasidium sp. 414; assembly: GCA_019616945.1. NCBI lineage: Eukaryota > Fungi > Basidiomycota > Agaricomycetes > Cantharellales > Ceratobasidiaceae > Ceratobasidium > Ceratobasidium sp. 414. The sequence continues at coordinate 7,922 of WSTK01001032.1, read as the reverse complement.
TCTCGAGGAGGGAGCAATGGGTCCGCGGAGGAGGCGATGTCAAACAAGCTGCAGGCGAGACGTTTATCGATCATTTGGTCTCGAGTACCGATGGTAAGTATAATATCACATTCTTAATGCGCACTTTGTAACTGAAGACCAGCTGTCGCAGACCGTGAAACGATCGCAAACGAGCTCATCAACCTCCTTTTGGCCGCTCGCGACACGGTGAGTGCTCGCCCAACAAACTTATAGCAATGGCCTAATTGAGTTTTGCACTATTTTAGACCGCTAGCATGTTGACTTTTGCTGTGTACCTGCTCGCTATGCACCCCGAGGTCATGGACCGCGCTCGAAACGAGGTTCTCGAGACAGTCGGCGAAACCTCCGCTCCTACATATGACCAGATCAAACAAATGCGCTACCGTGAGCGCTCTTCCACTTGACCTACATGAACCATTCACTGACACTTCACTCGACCAGTCCGAGCTGTGCTCAACGAGGTCCTCCGACTTTTCCCTTCTGTCCCCCTCAACGAGCGGGCCTCGTCCCACCCCGTCGTCCTCCCGGCCCGACCGACCGAGACCCCGCTATACATGCCCGGCCCACATGCCTCGATGATATATAGCACTCTGCTGATGCAGAGGGATCCAGATCTGTGGGGTCCCACCGCGGATCTATTCGACCCGACCCGGTGGCTGGACCATAGACACAAAAACATCTTGTCAGACCCATTTAGGTTTATCCCGTTCAACGCTGGACCTAGAATTGTGAGTCACAATGCATTCCCATCTTGCAACGAGGACGCTGATTTGTCAACGGGCAGTGCCTCGGACAACAATTTGCGCTCAATGAAGGGTCATTCGTCCTTATCCGACTACTTCAAAGCTTTTCCCGATTCGAGCTCGCGATGGACGCAGCCCCGCCCGGTTCGTGTCCCCCCGCCGAATGGGCTCAGGGTACGGGCAGGAAGCCGCTTGAAAAGGTGTGGCCCAAGAGCGCGGTCACGTTGTATTCTCATGTGAGTTTATGGTATTTGGCTTGAGTATATGCAGTATTTCTGACGTTGTGGTGGTCTCCAGGGTGGAATGTGGATCAAATTCAAGAGTGCTACAAAGCAGTAGACATTTGGGTTGAGGATACCTACGGCAGTATTTATACCACATGGACGGTACCTTGATGGGTAGTACATGATGCACTGTATCTATACATAATATGCTAAATATTTTTAACTCATGCGATGATGTCAGTAATGCAAAGTGAGCCAATTTGCTTCACTTCGAGGTTCGATGCCAGCCAAGGCATCTTGGCACGTGACATCACAGACACTGGGCGTCAATCATCTGTCTTGCGCACGATAGAGTGTAGATAACCTTTGGCTCGTGAACATGGAGCAGAAAGCAACATATTCGACAAAATATGGCTGAGCCAAATATAGGATCAACCGTTCTCTGTAGACGCACTCCTCCAGGTGTGTATGGCTAATAAGAGTAAAGCTCGTTCTGACCCTTCATTTCGTTCACCAGGTATCCAATGAGCCCCGTTCTACTTTCACATAGATTTTTTACCATGGCACTTGGCGTTAACGTCACACGGTGACTATAAATTTCCGACAAGGTTCGTCCATGTGGTTTGTACCCCCATCTCAGTGTGGCAGTGCTAGTACAGCCAACTCTGGGATTTTGGTTGAAAAAATTACTCTTTCGCTAGCTACGCCGGTCTCTTAGCCCAGGGTTGGGTCGACCAGGTCGAAAAAACCTCTTCCTCTCGCAAACCAGCATGCCTTACAACGTCACGATAGACGACATCTCCCCGCTCATCACTTATACGGGGCAATGGATGGATTCTTACGACTTCAGCGGTGATCGATTTACCAGTCGTTACGCGGGGGCCTCTTTCCACTCGAGTCGGACAACTGGTTCTCAAGTAAGCTCTTCTCTGAAGTTGTATAGTAAAATTTGAGTTATTTGTTTGTGCTCAACGAAATCTTTAGGCATCATTTCGATTCAATGGCACCGCTGTCTACATTTTTGGTGCCAAGCGTAGCAATCACGGTCGATACAACGTCAGAGTGGATAACGAGCAGCCTCAGGAGTTTAATGGATATGCCCCTACACAGCCTGATGGAACTGATGGTGTCTACCAAGTGGTAAGTCTTGTGTCTTTTTTTCGTCTCACCAGTTCGCTTAGCTCTCACGACAGGCCTTGTACGCCCGATCAGGGCTGACAAATGGTTTGCACAATATCACTCTCACTAATGACGGCGAAACAAACTCTGCGCAACCGTTTGTCGATATTGACTTTGTGACATGGACATCCGACGATGAAATGTATGTGATCATTTCCACACTTTTACATGCTCCTAATTATTCGCACCACAGGGGTTCGAGCGAGTCGCTGGATGACGGAAAGTTTGAATATGAGCCACCAAACGCATGGTCGAGCTCAAGTCAATATGTCACTGACTACTATGGGAGAACTGAACAGTAAGCCAGCTCAAACTGCCCAGCGCAAAGTGACACTGAACTGCTCTAGCCTGACCTCGCAACGGGAGGCGAGTGCGTCCCTGGCCTTCGAGGGCAGCGGAATTTACTTGTATGGAGGTACACTCGACGATCATGGCGTCTACACCGTCAATATCGATGAGAATCTACCGGTCGTCTTGACCGGATTTACAAAGGACTTTCATCCTAAAAATATATTGGTCAGATTCCCAATCTAAGTGTCTTACGCTGAAATCGTCTGATCGCGGTAACTTCCAGTACTATGCAGATGGCCTCGGACCTGGTACACACAAACTCACAGTGACCAATAGCGACCCTCAAGGCAGGTACCTTGATGTCGACTATGTGGATATCATCCGGCCCTCGTGTGCGCCAATAGGGAATTCGGTTGGAAGGCCGGATGCGCCCGTAATTGCCGGGATCGTCTGCAGCATCGTTATATTAATGGCCCTCGCGATATGGTATATTTTGCGGCGTCGCAGGCTCACATCGGAATCAGACCACCTCAACGCTGTGTGCCAGCCATATAGTCTCCCCCCAGCTAGCTATGGAAATTTAAATTTAGATGAAGGATTTGAGCGAATTGGTGTGAGTACCACGTGTCGAAGTATATTTTGATTGACCTCTGCGGCTTATCGTATAATATATGCGCAGCCAAAACCCAGTAACTCGTCATTATCGCTCGGTTCTAAATTACGCACTGCAACCCGCGATCAGTACAGTAACTTATCTCTGGCGCCGTTGCCGGACGCGCGTGCCGCTCCAGTGGCCCCACAAACCCGCACAAAGGGTCACCAAAGTGTTGTGAGGGTCACTGAAAGAATGGGCGAAAGAAACGACCGCGAGTCGCATGAAACTAGGACGCGAGCGTCGCGCCAGTTTCAGGTTCGAGGTGGTACAGCGCACCGGGGGGGACCAGAGGCCAGGAACGTCACCACCGGATTACTACCAGGTGAGCATGCCGAGGCCTTAATCTTATTAGATACGGTGAAGGTTACTGAATCTTTCATGCCCCGGCGGCTGGTGGAGTAGTTGATCGGTCAAGGAGCCCTATCATATTTGGGTACTGGCCTATGCGTGTTGTACATCGAAACACAGACTGTCGCGCGAATGCGTTGTCAGTTCTCCGCAGTTGACCATTAGATAACCGGATCCATTAACCCCGGAGGGCAACATTTGTCCTTATGGCCAGCCCTGCATTCGGGTATATTGATGCTTGCCATTGTCAAACTACAGTTGGACGCCGGAGAGCCCACCCCCGAGCGTTAGCAATCCAGGTACCTACCCAATATCCCCCAAAGCAGGTCTGGGAGCGCGTATAAAATGTCCGTGTTTGAACATATCGCTAAACCTACCTGTTGCGTATAACCTTCTGACAAGGTTGTGTGGCTGCGCAACATTTAAAATTGATTACTGCCTAGCGATTCCCTGTCATGCTTTCTATCCCTATGGACTAGCTGTTCCGTTTCGCGGCATGAATGAGCGCTTCTTCTGGAGACGTCAGGTGCCAAGGTTTGCAGTGCGAACACCGCATGGTCGGCGTGCGTACCACTCATAACTCTCATCGCCTGCACTGTTTAGGTAAAAAAGTCAGCCCGATTAGTATACATTGCATAGCTTCAACAGCATGCGTCAGCCGAAGAAAATAATCTGGCTGCGTGTTTGTCCATCGGTGAAACTTGCAACGCCCATCAAACTGCCTAAATAGATCGGCTTCGTCTATAAACCCGGGGAAGATTCAGGTTAAGAGAACATGAGTCGAGATCCGTAAACGTGTTGGCAAACCTGCGTACGTGGCTGAAGACCCATCTAAAAAATGCTCGTTATGGCAAATTGATTGGCAGCTGGCACGCAATACACAGCCCCTGCGTGTACCAGCCAGAAACATAAAGCCCCGAGGAGGAGCGGAGCCCTAAACGCGCATACCATCCCTTGTAGAACGAGCCGCTCCATTTCCCGCGCGAGGCGATGGAAACTACTGCAAAAGAAAGTGGCCGGTTGAACACGCCCCCGGTAAGCCATTCGATCGTGCCGAATTGCGGCAGAATCCTGTGCTAAAGCTCTGCGTCAATAACGACAATAGGATCTAGAGGTAAGTGCAATATACGTATACTATCTGAACAGCACTTTGATTATCTACCAAATACCAAGCCAAGCCATTTAACGATTGACTACATAGGGGAGCCAAGCCAGAGTCTTGAATCTGTGAGCGATCCAGCCGTGTATCTGGTTCCAAGACGTAGTTGTAACTTGCATATGATGCACAGGCACCTCAAACCACGGAAGTAGATATCGTCCTGTTATCGGGGTTAGTCCCCTAATTATGACTAGACTCTCAAATGGCTAAGCCCCGAGACAGGAGCCCCGCCTCCATGGATCACCCGGCAGCACTACATAATATCGAGCGCCCGAGGACATCACAAGCAGTGGTGTCACATGATACGTTCGATTTCGATACAACGAGCGAGCAACGGCCAGCAGTGTTATGCGCTACTGCGGATGTATTTTTTCGGCGATTTGAGCAATCAGGAAGCCAAGAAGATCTCGACACCTCAATCAAACTCATGTCTAGGGCACTGGTGTTGATTCCTGATGACGACTCGGGCAAAGCTGGACATCTCAGCCGACTCGGCATCTCATACCGGAAGCGGTTTGAGCGACTGGGCGATCCAGAAGATCTACACAGAGCAGTTGAATTTGACGAACAAGCAGTACTGCGTACGCCCTGCGATCACCCAGGAAAACCTAGGCGCTTGGGTAACCTTGGGGTCTCGTATGAGTGCCTATTTGAGCGCCTAGGCAGACTGGATGACCTACACAAATCAATCAGCTGCAAGGAAGAAGCAATTCGGCTGACCCCGGATAATCACCCTCACAAGCCCGTGTTTCTGAGCAACCTCGGTAGTTCATACCAGGCTTTATTCAAGTGTCTAGGTAGCCTCGATGACCTACACAAATCAGTCAGTAGCGCGGAACAAGCGATCTTGCTGACCCCAGATGGCCAGCCTCACAAGCCTATTCTATTGAGCAACCTCGGTGTCACATACCAGACTCTATTCGATCGTCTAGGCAGGCTAGGAGACCTACACAAGTCAGTCAGTTGCAAGGAGCAAGCGGTCATCCTGACCCCGGATAACCACCCTGCCAAGCCTGACCTTCTGAGCAACGTCGGCAACTCATACCAGTCTCTATTCAAAAGGCTAGGCAAAATTGGCGACGTACACAAGGCGGTCAGCTTCAAGGAACAAACAAGCAGTCATGCTGGCCCCAGCCAACCATCCTCACAAGCCTGCACTTCTGAACAACCTTGGTATCGCACATCAGTCTTTATTTGATCGCCTTGGTAGGCTGGGTGACCTACAGAAATCGATCATGTGCAAGGAACAAGCAGTGTCGCTCACCCCAGGTGACCGCCCTGCCAAACCGGGACAGCTAAACGACCTTGGCATCGCGTACCATTCTCTATTCAAGCGCCTAGGCAGGCTTGACGATATTCACAAGTCAGTCAACTACAAAGAACAAGCAGTCACCCTGACCCCAGATAACCACCCCGACAAACCTGGGTATCTGAATGATCTTGGCATCTCATACCAGTCTCTATTTGAACGTCTTGGTCAACTGGATTATCTAGACAGATCAGTCAGTTGCTTAGAGCAAGCGTTAATGCTGACCCCGGATGGTCACCCTCGTCATTCTACACGTCTGAATACTCTCGGTAACTCATACTATTCGTTATTCAGGCGCCTAGGAAGAGTGGATGACATACACAAATCGGTCAGTTGCAACGAGCAAGCCGTCCGGCTTACCCCAGATGACCATCCCGACAAGCCTGGGCACTTGAATGACCTCGGCATCGCGTACCTATATCTATTTGAGTGTCAAAGTCAACTGGATTCTCTGGAAAAATCAGTCGGTTGCCTGGAACACGCGGTCATGCTCACCCTGGATGACCATCCTGAAAAGCCTACGTATTTGAGCAACCTCGGTAGCTCGTGCCTATCACTATTCGAGTGTCAAGGCCGAACAGACGACGTACAAAAATCAGTTGATTGCAAGGAACTAGCAGTCAAATTGACCCCTGATGGCCATCCTAACAAGCCTGAGCTTTTGACCAACCTTGGCCATTCCTGTAGGTTACTATTTGAACACCACGGAAAGACGCAGGACGCAGAACAGGCAGCTGGCTACCTGAAGCAGGCAGAACTCTTGAGTCCTGACGACCACCCACGGAAAGTTATCACTCAGAGCGAGCTGGGCAAACTGTATTGGTCTCTATTCAGGTATTCACAGTTGACCGAGCACGGCTTGACTGCCATGAATTTTTTCAAGCTTGCTGCTCTCGCACCAACTGGATATCCATCTCGCAGACTTGAATCAATGCGTCTTTTGGCTCTTCTATCCCGCCGTCTTGGTTTTTCTCCACTCGAGGCGTACACATCTTGCATGACGCTCCTCCCGCAGGTTGCCTGGCTTGGGACCTCCGTACAACATCGGTACGAGCGCATCGCCAAGGAGGTCGAGACTGGGAAGTTTGGGAATTTGTCCGCGGAGGCTGCAACTGCGGCTATATCACGGCAAAGATACGACCTTGCCTTAGAATGGCTGGAAGGGGGACGCTCTATCGTGTGGGGTCAGATGTTGCAGCTACGCACACCATACGACGAACTACATGCTGTGCACCCAGAGATGGCCGAGGAGCTCCAATGGGTGTCGTATCAACTCGAACGTGCCGCCACATCTCAGCCAGTTGAGCGAGCATCTACCAACGGTGGAAGATCGTCACATGATATTGCTTGGGAGCAGCGTCGGTTAGCTCAAAGGAGAGAGGAAATCTTAGACTCTGCTCGGCTGCTTCCCGGGCTGGAGGATTTTCTTCGCCCACCAAATACGCACAAGTTCGTCGACCTTATCCAGGATGGAGTAGTGGTTGTGGTGAATGTACATGCCTATCGGTGTGACGCTCTTGTCATAGACACGAGTACCAAGGAGCTCACACACGTCCCCCTTACCGAGTTCACTTTGTGGAAGGCGGATAACGCACGTGCTAAATTAGCACGTTGTCTTCGCGAACAAGGCTGTGGTCGTGGAGTAAAGGCGGGTGGCGCTCCCACTAAATCCACATTCAAAAACATTCTAGCTATGCTGTGGTACAATGTAGCCAAGCCGGTGCTCGATCATCTCAATATTACTGTACGTCCAGCCCTTAGATTCGCTGCTTCATTTGACTGACAAGCTCTATACCACAGCATGTGGCACCAGCTGACGACCTACCGCACATCACTTGGTGCACCACCGGTCCGCTTGCCTTTCTCCCACTCCACGCTGCTGGAGACTACGACAATCCCGGTGCTGTGCTGCCAAACCTAGTAATCTCGTCTTATACCCCCACAATTGGTTCGCTACGCCAGCACAATTCGTCTCCAGGCGCGTTCTCAGGCA
>WSTK01001031.1:0-10621 GCA_019616945.1 Ceratobasidium sp. 414 | reverse complement strand
TCAGCTGCTTTGAGCAGGCAGTCTTGCTGACCCCAGATGGCCACCCTGACAAGCCAGGATGGCTGAACAACCTTGGCAACTCATATCAGCTTCTGTTTCAGCGACTTGGCAGGCTGGATGATCTACACACATCAGTCAGCTGCTTTGAGCAGGTGGTCTTCCTCACCCCAGATGGCCACCCCAACAAGCCAGGATGGCTGCATAACCTTGGCATCTCATACCAGTCTCTGTTTGAGCGGTCAGGGAGACTCCAAGACGCAAACCAGGCAACCAGCTGCCTGAAAGCGGCATCAACGTTTACTCCTGCTAACCACCCAAACCAATCGATGTATTTGGATCGGCTAGGCTGGTTATACCTCGCCATGTTTAAGCACTCGGAGCTGCTTGACTATGCCCTGCATTCCATGAGTTATTTCAGACACGCTGCTCTGATACCCACTGCGCCACCATCTCGCAGGCTGGCATCGGCGCGCGTCTGGGCTCAATTATCTCGCCCATTTGATCTTGCCCGCCTTGATGCGTATGGGAACTGCATGATGCTCCTCCCCCAAGTGGTCTGGCTAGGAACAGCTGTACGTGACCGATACGAGCGTCTTGCTCGTGATGTTGGCATTTTGGCCAATGAAGCAGCCGCGGCAGCTATCTCGCTGAAACGCTACGACTTGGCTTTGGAATGGCTGGAGCAAGGACGCTCGGTTGTGTGGGGCCAGACACTTCAGTTGCGCACCCCGTACGATGAACTGCACGCCGTCCATCCAGATATGGCCGCAGAGCTGCAATATGTCTCCAACGAATTTGACATTGCAGGTGGCGGAGGAATGTCGTACGAGGCTACCTGGAAGCATCGCTGGTTGTCCAAACGGAGGGAGGAGCTGTTGGAATATGCTCGGCAGCTTCCAGGACTAGGCGATTTCCTTTGCCCACCAAAAGCGTCAACAATTATGAGTTGGGTTCAGGACAGGACAACAGTGATAGTGAATGTACACGAGGACCAGTGCGACGCTCTCGTCATGCGAGCTGGTATTCACACTATGACGCACGTCCCGCTTATCGGTTTCTCAGTCCAGAAGGCAGACCGCGCGCGTTCGGATCTAGCACTCTGTCTCCTCGCTTATGGTATTCGGCGTGGATTCAAACTGGGCGACGAGGATCGTAAGCCTACCTTCACAAACATCCTTGCTATGCTATGGAACGATGTAGTCAAGCCGGTTCTTGATCACCTTGGAATCGTTGTATGTCCACTTCCGCAGTTGGACGAATCGCTCTGACTAACAAACCCCACGTTTCCAGCATCCGTTACCAGTTGATGACTTGCCACACATTACGTGGTGTACGACTGGCCCGCTTTCTTTCCTCCCACTCCACGCCGCAGGGGACTACAGTAGTCCCAATACCGTGCTATCTAACCTGGCGGTTTCATCATACACTCCTACAATCAGCTCACTCAAGCAACGTACTTCGCTTCCAGCGACGTTCACGGGCATCCTCGCGGTTGGACATGAGTCTGCCATTCGCGGGCTTAGCCCGCTCCCTGGAACCAGGGAGGAACTCGATAGAGTGGAAGAGCGGGCTAAATGCTTGTTGTTGACCAGGCTAGATGAGGAAAATGCACGCACCGATACTGTGCTCCATGAGATGAAAGGCCACAGCTGGGTGCACTTCGCTTGTCACGCATCTCAAGACAAAGTCGACCCAACAAAGAGTGCGTTCCACTTGCACGATGGAGATCTCGACCTCACGACGATCAGTCGTCAGTCGCTGAAGAACGCTCAGTTGGCGTTCTTATCTGCGTGTCAGACTGCCACAGGAGACTCTGCATTACCAGACGAGTCTGTTCACCTTGCCGCGGGGCTGCTGATGGCTGGCTATCCGACGGTGATCGCAACAATGTGGTCGATTAGCGACCGAGATGCGCCAATAGTCGCTGACGAGTTTTACAAGTGCATGCTGGAAGGTGGGGTACCCAATAGTGGACAAGCGTCAATGGCACTACACAAAGCGGTGGGTCGTTTGCGTGACAAGATAGGGGTGGATGAGTTTGCGCGGTGGGTTCCGTATGTACATATTGGACGTTGAGTGTCTTGTTTGATGGTATGGTACATGAATAATGATATATGCGCAATAAATCACGGTCTCATGCTTCCCATGGTCGATTTTTATGCTGGTACACTGGCACCCTACCATGTGGCGGTTCAGAAAACGCATTCAGTCAGTCTAAATAGTCATTATTCGTCAGGGGAACTGCCTGAAAATCAGCGGCCGAGATATTACAATACTCCGCAGCCTAATAAATGGAATAACTATTCCATGGATCTGAGCGGGGGGCTTGCGAACGCGAACATCCCAGCCGCACGCCATCAGTTTGCTATAGCTTGCATCCCATACCACGCCTACTACGGGTCCCGCAGGTAAATCCTGAAGCTAGTTGCCTCGGTCAGACGGCCAATAGATTCTAAAGTCATTGGCGCTCTCTTGTTCGACAGCCTCATCAAGCTAAGTTGGTGACAACGACCCACCAATCCTGAGGACCCTGAGCGATTCGCCACAAGCGCCGAACCATGGACTCCCAAATTCCGCCACCATCGTTCATCGGTGCGAGCCCTGCCCGATCTCTTTGAGAGCCACGACCGAGCGCACTCGACGGCGAATCAAAAGTCGGCAACGCTGAGTCAGCTGCACGCCGCCATTAGAAGGGAGTGGTCCGGGAAGTGCGATGAACGTGAGCATCACATATCTATTCTTTCTTCCATGGAAATAGAGCTGAGAGCGCTGTTGTCGACGTCGCTGAGATGTGCACCTCGCCGGCCCCGAAAGCGAGAAGACAACGAGCGATTCTTTTCTGGCGGCAACATCGACGTGCCCACTGCCTCTCCTCGATTGATGGTCGGTCCTGCTCTCTTGATCCCCGTCACGTTCCCGAGCAAAGATCGCTGCGCTACCCAAGTTTTCCCGATATTTTACAAAGTCGTCGACGGCTGTGTACATCCTCTCTTTCTCGACTGCCTCTCCCCTATGTCCGAAAATCAAGTTTTGATGCTACCACCGCGACTCCACTGTGCGGCAGGCGACAAAATGGGTGATAGTTATTTCGGTGGCCGGGGTTTGGTCCGAATGGAACACTGTCGTTCGAACTAGAGTGGGGGCATCCCATCATGAATGCAGGTGAGTGGGACCGCTCGTCTCATTGGCATCTTTTGACTCGATTTGCTCGCTCGGTGTCGAAAGTGTCTGGCAAACCTTCTACATCCCCAAACGCTCAAGAATCTGAACGAAGCCAGCCTTCGATTCGCTGTATCGGCGCCGTTACTTATTGTCCGCCTCGCCTGCCACCCCCCTTACCCCCCTTAACACATCTGCTCGCCATCCTGGGTTATGACCACGACTCGGTCTACGTCGCCGTTTAAATAATAATCCACTTGAGGCTTAATCTGGATTTTTTCGAGGCGATTCCATTGTCGTACCCCCGTGCAGTCGCATTCCAGGTAGGGTTCTATCGTTGGGGTCTCGGGGTGCACGCTGAAAGACTAACCCATCCTGACCTGCCGCCGTTGATCCCACAACTCTGCCTACCTGCGGCCACAGGTGCAGCGACGAGTGACCAAGGTTGGCAATTCCGAATGTACGACTTGGGGGAGCAGTGGGAGCCATAGTGGCTGCGACGCGAGTTGACGCTGCGTCCACGCGGCTGCATGCTGGTATCGGATCTATGGTGGGCGTTGACTAGAACGCGTTTCCTTTCGCACAACATGGATAACTTAATTATTGCATTTAGGCTACATTGAATTTGGTACGTCACGACGCCAAGCCGCCATTTCGGTGCCTCGCTCCGCCGGCCCGCATAGGACCCTGATCTGTATGTCGTGGTGTCGATTTCGGGTGTGGGGCATGGCTCATACACCCTAGTTTGTGGAATGGTAAGGTCGTACGATCTTGACATGTCGATTCTGCTGACGCGTCGCACAGGTATGCTGATGTGCCGGTATCCGCCTTGTCCGTCGGTCATCACGCTACTGCCAATTTCCTACTCCCATACCAACCACAGGCTTACGTGGGCCGAACCCTCCGACTTGAATGAAAATCGCATGCCTCGCCGCACCACCCCCGCCCGCATACTCTACAATACGCATCACTCACGCCGTAGGCTGGCCGTATCGAACGGTGTAGCTCTCTGTCTCTGTCGAGCGAGTAGCGAGGACGGGCAGGGATGCAGAATCGCTCGCGGATTTGCCACCAACCTGGAGACTCTGAAGCTGCTAGCAACCTAGTCCCATCTTACAGCCCGGGACGCTCGGTCGTGGTTCGAACAGCTCTCCCGAATTCGCATTTGTCTCTTCTCGCTCGGTTATTATCTGGTGTAGTTCTCGTGCTCCTCTAGCTGGATCCCCGCTCTCGTTCGATTTGGTACTTTAGCTTCGCGCCACCAAAATACCGATAGACTGTTCTCTGCTGGACGAACATCCTGCTGTCACCGCCATTTTCAGGATCTCTTCAAGTGCATCTCCTCTAGCCTACGCTACATCTGCCCGGCTACAGAGACTCCTGTGCCCCCCTATTACCTTATCATCCGAAACAAACGAGCCGCTAGGGACATCCGAGAGCTATTGTCGATCTTGTCAGACTCGTGATTCGCAGCGCACAGCATTTCATGCCAAGAGCTGTTCTAGGACTGGGGCTCTGCAATAAACGAGACGTGACCTGTGCTTGTATTGAAATTGGGCGGAGGTACAAGATTACCACATTATTACTTGATATGTTTTGGCTGAACGCGGGAACATACTGCGTGGTACATCCGGCAAATCTATATTTCGCTTAATGGATTCAACAACACTCCGGCTTCCCCGATGTCTCGCCCATTGGGTCCGCCCGCTCCTCGCTCGACAAAACACCCTCGCTGTACTGGACGAACCTCATAACACTATCCCAACACCATCCTAGCGGATCTCCCCGATACGAAGCATGGAAGCTAGTCAAAGAGATTCCCGCCATCTGAGGTTAGATATACATGGGTTATATGGCGTTGAAAGCGACTACAGAGCATTTCGGGTACAAATGTACAATTAAATGCTGTACCTTGATTGGAATCCAACGGTTCATTATACTTCTGTTTCATCATCGGCTTGTGCCCTGTGAAGTCATAGGGCACCTAATAAACTTCCTGACGCATTCCTCTTTCCCACTGTCCCTCACTAAGCGCCTGACCATCCCGGCCAACTCACCCAATTCCATATCTCGCACACGAGAGTCAGAAACGAGCGGGGCAGGAGCAACGACGTATGCATTTTTTAAGGTACACCTGGTCCGGAGGGAAGTGCGTGGGAAGCCGGAGTCGAGCGTCGAGAACGTAAAGGAGGCGAGTTGTTCCGGAGGGGTCATAGATTTTGTCGCCATAGAATTGCTACCGCACCATACTTTACGTCAACTCCCACCCAACTTACTGATCTCAGGTCGTCTACTCACCTTGTGCAACCACCCGACAATTACATCCCCCGAGCTTAAATACGGTTCCTCCTGACTTGTGTTGGAGTCGATTGCCCAAGCGCAGGGACGAACCGTGGGAACTACAATATGGTACACGCTTCTTAGCGGGGAGCTGACTCGTTTCCGTAATCATTTGGCTCATGGGGAGAAATTTCCGGATTTTGCTGTAAAGTCGAAATCGATTTTTTGGTATTAAAAGAGACCCGTTCGTGACTCTCATGTTTCTTCAGCCTGGAAGCGTCAGAAACGTATGCGCTAGAAAATCACAATCGACAAGCCCAGACCAGACTTGCGGAATACTGTATCCGCCAAAACAAATCGTGGGAGAAATGATACGGAACGGCCCGCAGGCCCGCGGTACTGAGATCCAAACGTAGTTGAAATGCAATGGCCAACCACATAAAGCACTCTGACAGCCAGTATAATATAAGTATCACACAGACTCTAAACTCTGGACATACTTCGCACTTCACAGCCAGGCCTGCTGAGGCAAGTGTATGTAGTACGAATAATATTACACACAAGTCCTTCAACATACCCCCTGCAGCGTTCAAGTACACCTCCCATTTGGTTCGTTGAACAGTCGAGCCACACTAACCCCGAATTCAAGCTAGATTTACATCATTGCGAACGCTACAATCATCAAGACAGACATCAAACAAGTGAATTAGAAACAAATGATTCTGGCCTTTATAAGTTCCCCGTCCCAAATAGGTTGTGTTCAGAGCCCTATGTGAATGTATGGTGCCCATAGCATAAACTTCTCGACTCCAACTTTAGCCCGAAGACATTGAACTGCGTAGTGAAGTGCCCTGGCTGCTTTCTTTTCACTTGGAGCCTTGTCGTCCAGCATATATGCATAGAACTTCTCCGCTACCAGAGGTGCATCCTCGTCACTGATCGACCACATTGTTGCAATTACCCGCCGGTAGCCTGCCATGATCATTCCGGCAGCGAGATGAACAGCTTCTTGCGATAGCTGCTTGTCGCCCGCGGCAGTCTGACATGCAGACAAGAATGCCAGATTGGCATGCTTGAGTTGTTTCTGTGTGATTGTGCCTAGGTTAAGTGGTCCGTTGTGTAGATAAAAGGCACTCTCCGTAGGCCTAGTCATGTTCTGGCTAGTGTGGCATGCAAAGTGAACCCAACCGTTGCTCTCTAATGAGGCAAGGACGGCAGAGGTAGTTGCCCTGTCATCTTCTAGTCGCGTGATCTGCACCTCTCCGATCTGCCTGCTAATCTGGTCGAGCTCTGCTGTGGTGCTGGGTAGCTGTGACAAGCCAGGAGTGTTCGCCTGGCCGACAGTGAGAATGCTCGAGAACTGAATAGAGCTCCTGTGGGCTTCGATAAGAGCGCCGAGAGTTGGTGTGAAAGACGAGGTGGCGTAGTTAAAAAGCGAACAGTTCGGTTGACTGTAGTCACCGGCAGCGTGTAGCGGAAGGAATGAAAGTGGCCCAGTGGTGCGCCATGTAATGTGAGGCAACTCATTTGTCGTGCCACTATGCTAGTTGCAAGGTATTATCACCTACACGGATGTCGGGTGAGAGGAAGACACATCATGTACCCTAGAAAGTCCAGCACTGGCTTGGCTATATCGGTCCATAGCATCTGTAGCGTATCCCCTATTTTATGCGCTACCTCTGGCATATAGACTACTTGTCGATCAGCGCGTCCCTCGTTTGGAAGCGAGCGCCCTAGCTGCGCTTGAGCCTCAGCCACATTTTCATACGAGAGGTCTGTCAGGGCCAAGCAATCCACAGTCGTATGAATAATAAGCGCGTGACACCGAGATCTATGAACAATGACCGTGACGACAGCCGTGCCCTGGGCTGCGGCTACGAGGCTGGAGGCTTTTTTGGCTTGCAGGAAGTATCCCATCCCAGGTAACGAACGGACTTGCTTGATTAATTCGTCCCGTTGTTCAGCTGTGCGACGGTGACGCTGAAAAATGCTCTCAGCCTTAGACAGACTCATAGCCACGTCAGGAAAAAGTGGAACATTCATTTAAAAGCCAGGGTGTCAATTTGGCTGAATTTAGCTGAATTTAGTGAATTTAGTGAATTTAGTTGAATTTAGTGATCATCTATTTATAAATTCAGGTAAATTTAGCCAAATGAAATAGGGGTTAGCTGAATGAAAAGGGGGGGGTCGTAAGTCCTGTAAGTCCTTTCATTTAGCTAAATTTACCTGAATTTAGCTAAATGAATTTTGACCCCTTTTCCTGACGCATCTGATCAGATTGTGGACTAGTAGAGGACGCATCTTCCAGATCTTGGGTCACCTCGGAGAGCCTTTTAGCCAGAGAAGGATCGACTATAGCTAGCTGGTCAAGAGGGGTACGGAGCTGTAGGAGTTGGTTCCAAATAATGGAGTGGCCCTCTTCGATCCATTCTAGTGCGACATCATACTTCCCGAGCTCAATGGCGCTGGTAGCAGCATCAACAGTTGTATCGCCAATGGATGTAACATCTTTGAATCGTTGATCTGTAGTACTGCCGAGCCAAACAACTTGGGGTATGAGTTCCATTGCTCGCTGATACGCATCAAGGGGGGACGCAATCTGGTGAAGAACGGAGAGAGATGCCCATGTGCGCGCAGCATTCAATTTCGCAGAAGGTTGACCAGGAACAGATTGAGCAGCGCTTTTGACGCAGGCAATGGAGACCTGGAGGTCTTCAGGGTCGCTAGAGCGCTTGAATCGATTGCGATAAGCAGAGCTTAGATTTTTTAGCTGTGTTATCATCTCTGGGTGATCTTCGGGTAATTGTGAGACTCCCTGTTTCTTGTAGTCGATTGCCATATCTAGATCCGACGCTTGCCCCCGACACTTGAATCGGCTCTCGTATGCAATACCAAGGCCGCTAACCCATATGGGCTTGTTTGGATGACCTTCGGGAGCAAGAGAGAGCGCTTGCTCAAAGTAATCAATGGCTTTGTCAATGTCTTCAGGGTCTTCCAGATGCCTTGAATCGAATTTGATACGAGACCCCAAGAGTGTTGAGCCATATTGATTTGTCTGGGTGCCCCAGAGGCGTAAGCGATATCGCCTCCTTCAAGCGGTCAATCGCCAGGTTCAAGTCTACCAAATGTGCCAGGCGTTTGAATCGACTCTGGTATGCGACAGCAAGGTTATTAAGCTGTGCAGGGCGTCTCTCTGGTTCAAGTAAGACTGCCTGGCTTAGGCGGTCGACCGCAAGGTCCAGATCTGTCAGGTGACCCATACGTTCGAATCGGCTATGGTACGAGATGCCCAGGCTATTCAGCCGAGATGGTTTGTTCGGATGCCCATCGGGTGTGAGCGATACTGCCTCACTTAGGTGGTCGATCGCTTTATCTACGTCGACTAGTTGCCCCAGACGGGTAAATAGTGTCCAATGGGAGATGCCGAGACTGTCGAGCTGTGTTGGCTTTTTTGCATGCCCATCGGGTGTGAGCAACGTCGCCATGCTCAAATACTTGATCGATTCATCGAGGTCTGGCAATTGTCCCCTATGCTTGAATCGAGCCCGGAACGAGGAACCCAGTCCATTGAGCCGCATTGGCTTCTTCGGGTCGTCCTCTGGCGTGAGGAAGGCAGCTTGACTTGCAAAGTCAATCGCCGAGTCCAAGTCTGCCAAATTACCCCCACGTTCAAATCGGCTCTGGTATGCATAGTCCAGGTTACGAAGTCGCCCTAGCCGGCCTGGATGATCCTTGGGAAATTCCGCTTGACTGAAATAGTCGATTGCAAGGTTCAAGTCTTCCAGATCTTTATTGCGGCTTTAGATATGGTTTTCCGCGTGACCTGAAAGTTATTGGAAAATGTGGTGACTCGCGGCGCGAGTAGAAAATGCATCGTTACTCGCTGGATTCGGGCTATTTTGTCACAATTAATATACGGTTTGGGTCACGCTGAGGGCGCGCACACGATGGTATAGGTTTCAAGGAAATACACGAGGTTTAAAATGTCAGTGGAATCGAACACAAAATCGTCTGTAGCGCACGAAATCCAGCTGCAGCCGGGATAAAAAATATACAGAAAAACTTACCAGACAGCTGGGAGTCGGGCTGCAAAAAGAACGGGGGAGGACAAGTGAACAATGAGCAATCCACATCCAAAGCCACGCCCGGGCATGAAGCCCGAGCATCATCGGCCGGCTAAACTCTGATGCCAGAGCTAGCTAAAAATGAGTAAACTAACCTTGCTCAGCAAAAAAGTTTGGGTGTTATATAAGGTTATTAGGAGTTATTAGACCATTAGACCATAACCTTACCCCCCTGTATTATTGGGCCTAACTACTCCCCTAATTAGGCTTTGAAATTATCCCACCCAAATTACACCATCTAATAACACTATCTAATAACACCTCCCCAATTACACTCAATTACCATACCCCATATATGTACTGGAGCTGATGGTTAGATCATCAAACCAGTGAACAGGTACATCATAATTTGGTTGATTGATTAATTGGTGGTTCAACCAATCAGGCTCAATCAATCAATTAGTTACTTCTTCAATAACCTTGATGTTGCATCAGCTGGACAAATATCAAAAATAATCGATTTTAATATATACTACATGGTTGCTACAACAATACATGAGCAGCAAAAGAAATTATATATTACCTGGAATACATGCAGGATGGACTGTGCCTGGATAGTCAAGGGTCAGTCTGGCTCACCATTGCAGGTACAAACAGTAAACACTTACCAGTCAATAAGACATTGCCCACCAAGGGCAGAAGACTGAGGAGGGACTTGGGTGAGAGGCACAAACCGAGGGAATTATATAGATGAGGGTGGGAATAAACAATCACGCCATACACAAGGTGGGGCCATGCAAGCCGAGGCTGCACGGCCTACCAATTATGATGTAGATGTGACAAAAGGAGAGGTTGGCTGCTGAAATGCAACCCGGGTGCAACACAGCTTGCTCCCCCCAGCTGTCGCGGTTGAGATTCCCACCCACCTGTCATAGGTATTGTTGTCTAAACATCTATGTATTATACTGGCTAGTAATTACATGTGACATAAGGGTGAGTAGTGGGGTCATAGGGCGGGTGCGGGCATGCGAGTGCAAAGCACATCAGGAAAAAGGTGGAAAATTTATTATGGTAAATTAACCTTAATTTACCCTAATTAATGGGTTAGGAGGATTTGC